>ML119700.1:0-180948 GCA_003788565.2 Ascobolus immersus RN42
CTCGACGTTGGCTCAGAAGGGAAGCTAGGCTCGACGAAGGGCTTGGCGTTGCAAGCGAGACGGTGTTGAGTGGGAGGTGTGGGGCTAGAAGTGACGGACGGGCTTCATAACCTGATGTAAGTGGACGGTGATACGGTGGATACGACGGATACGAGGTTTGGGACACGGTTGAGAGAGAGAGAAAAAGCGTCAATTGAGCCAGAAGGGCGGGGATGTAGCTAGCTTATGTAGACAAACAAGAGGGGCCGAGGACGGATTCCAACATATTCCAACTACTCCCCTGCCTTCAAACCCAGTATATGCTGAAGACTCACAGCATATTTGGGACCAGCACTTGGTGCAGGCTGAAGCTGCGGCTGTAGAGTTGCCGGAATCCGTCCCTAGCTCTCCCGAAGCTGCCTCTCCAAAAGCTGCCTCTCCCGAAGCTGCCTCTCCAAAAGCTGCCGAGGCTGGCTCTCCGAAAATTGCCTCTCCAGAGGCTGGCTCTCCAGAAGCTGCCTCTCCCGAAGCTGGCTCTCCCGAAGAACCAGCTGAGGCCGTGAAGCTCGTCCAGCTTGACGGTGTCCTCTCGGAGTCGACAGCTTCTAATTCTGGCTCTGAGGATATTTCCGAGCTTAGCTCCCAGGGAAGCACCGAAGACTCCGAGTTACGCCAGGCAGAGCTGGAAGAAAGGCGGAAGGACACAGCAGCACGGTTGAAAAAGCCAATGGCTGCAGGGAAGGATAGGCAGGCACCAACAACTGGCTCTACCGGAAAGAGCAAGGCCGGGAGATGGCAGGCACCAACAGCTAGCTCTTCCGGAAAGATCAAGGCTGCGAAGTCTGTTCCAGCTGCAGTTGTCCAGCCAAAAGCCCAAGCTCGGCAGCGTGTTGCCGTACGCAAGCCAACTCAGCTCGCTCGTAGTGAACGTGGCCCACCGCGTGTGCCACGCCTTAGGGTCGCCGAAGTTACTGCTGTTCCGGCCTCAATCCCTCAGTCTGCCGAATCCGTTCCGGTAATTCCTCATACTTCTGTGTCCGTCCCGGAGATCGTCATCGATACTAGTTACTTGTCTCCTTCAGCTGATGAGCCTTCAAAGACAGGTGCAGTCGATCTGCATGCTAGCGCATCTGCACACTGGTCAGAGGAGCAGATGGAGGCGGCGAGTGAGGAGGAACTGATGCCAGTGGCGGTGCAGCAGGCACTGGCGCTGAAGAGAGAAATCGATGACATCCTCCGTCAACTGGGCATTGCCAATGATGAGTCGTCGTAGGTCTGGTTTGATGTGGGAGTCTGTCTTCAACTTATCTTCTGGCGTTCAGGTGAAGGCGTTCAGTTGTAGGCGTTATGGCGAAGGCGTTTGGTGTTTCATTTTTCGAGTATTCGATCGATCTCGGGAATCTCAGGTTATAGTAGTATGAACCTGTTCGGCCTCTGTAGCTTTCAGTAAGTACATATTAGTGACCCAATGAGATGTAGTTACTTCCACTGGCAATACGTTGCAGTGCCGACCCGCCCGCGGCGTAGTCTCGTTCCCAGCCCCAGGCGTGCGAATTTGCAGTTGTTCCAGAAATTTGCTGTGAAGCCCACGGCGTGAGTTTCACCCGTACTTGTCATATCATCGTAAAAGTATGTCCATCCATTCCTCGCGCATAGTACAGTGCCTAGCATGCACATGGCCAACAGATTCAAAACTTTGTCTTTTCGTTTGGGCCCTTTCTGACATATCCTAGCCTACACCGAAAGACAATTTTTTGCAGCTATTGCGACTTCTTTTTAAACGTCTTTTGGTTTGTAATGGATTTAATTGTATCGCAACGAACCTCGAGCGGTCGTCGGTCGTCGAAGTAAACCTCGCTTCGTACCTTGGCGCCAAGGGATCCCAACGAGTGCCATATGGCCTTCCATCGCCCTTTTCCCTCGATTCTGGCCGCCATTCCCGAAACAACAGCTTCAAAGACTCGATTTCCGCCGCCAGCAGACCTCGAGACAAGCCCTTCAAGAGCGCCAAATGTGTCATGGTATGACGCATGGACGGATGGGTGCACGGTTCCATAGATTATCTGGATTAGATAGAGCCGCTCTTAACGCGGATCTCCCTCAGAATGAACAGAGACCGCTTCACCCCCCATGATTGACTGTTCTGTGCCAATGTCGTGACAAAATGAAGCTCGGAACCTCGGGGTTTTCCGCCGCCAATACAGCCAGAAGCTTGACGTTTAAAGCTGCCATTCCTGTATCAGAGCTCTAGAGCCATCATCCTTTGACTTTTATCCTTCACCTTTTCTTCAATTGAAGGATCTGTTCGTTAAGTTTTCGCCCCTATGGCTGTAAACAACGTCCTCCATTTCCCCTGACTTATTCTCTAGTTTTTATGGATTGGATATTATCTTGCCCTTAAGGCTCTGTGACAACATCCTCCTTCTTCCACTCTGCCCCAGTTTTCTTCTGTTTCGTCTCGCCTTTAAGGCTTGGAGATAACGTTCTCCATCTCCCCCATGCCTCTATCTTTTCTTTTTTTTTGTCGTTTTTTTCTTTGTTCGTTCGGACACTGTCATGGTATGAAGCACGGCCGTAGATCATCCAAGTAAGATAGCTGTACACAAGGAGGATGTCCACACGGAATAGACAAAGACCGATCCTCCCCCCCAAGATCGACTGACTGCATGCTACCGATAACGTGACAGATCCCGACACAAAACTATTTTGACTTCAACCGAACCGCTTCCACAATTTTCTACGTGGAGATTGGGACTGAAGACGCAGCAATTTTCCGAAACTCTCTCAACACGTTCGGAACGCACAGGACTGGGAACGAGGCTAGGACTGAAGCTACAATTTTTCCACATTTCTGTCTTTATTGAAGCGAAATTCTCGCTCTGGCCAATTCACTCTGCTGGCCTCGATCGATACTCCTTCTATAAAGACACCTCAAATGGACGAGGACGACAACAACAACAGCCTCGATTGAAAATGGTCAAGCTTCTCCACCTTCTTTCTTTAGCTCTCGTCTGCGGCACCACTAACGGCGCCCCTGTCCAATCTCTTAGATCCACCCTCGGATCTCTTATCGACTTCCTCTCCGCCAACAACACCAACTGGCAAGCTGTAGGCGGCGCCGGCATCGACACCTCAATCCTCCCACCCTTCACCTTCCCTAGCCTCGCTCTCCCCTACAAGGATGACGAGAGAAACCTTCTCCACATTATGGCTGCGGCTCCAGTGTATACGTAGATGCAGTCAAGTGGATCTACACCAACACCCCGGCGGAGGTATGGGCAAGTCTCATTATTCTTGCCGGAATACACGCATTGCATCCTCATGCTGGCGAGGGCGGGTTTGGATTCTTTGATAAGGCCATGGATATGCCCATAAACTGTGATGGCGTGATTCGGATTTTGGATGAGACTCTCCCTGCCGGGGTGGCTCCAGTTGCTGTTGCGCCTGTCGTGGTGGCTCCAGTTGCTGCTCAACCTTTCACTATGGTACGGCGGGAAATGCGTCAGTCTACACATTTCAGAAATGTGTAGAATATGTCAAAATGCGACACTGTTCTTTATCCTCAGAAATGAGTTGAAATGTGCCATTTAATGGCCATCAAAGGGTACTTCACTCATTGATCACTCATTGATCACTCATTAATGGCTCATTAATGGCCTATTACCACACATTTTGTGAGAATAAGTAGATAGAAATGAGTGGGAAAAGTACCATACTTACTTCTTAGTACATATTTGTTATAATTGATCTATGTACTTACTTACTTACTTAATACTTCCTACTTAATATGAACTCTATAGAAAGCTTGAACTATCAAAAAGATAAACCTTCCTTGTCGTTTCCGAGACTCCTCGTCGTTTCCGAGACTCCTCGTCGTTTCCGAGACTCCTCATCGCTTCCGAGACTCCTCATCGCTTCTGAGGCTCCTTGTCGTTTCTGAGAGCTCATCGCTTCCGAGACTTCTCGTCATTTCCTGAAGCTCATTGTTTCCGAGAGCCCGTTGTTTCCGAGAGCCCGTTGTTTCCAGGAATCTGTTGTTTCTGAGAGCCCATCGTCTCGAATAGCTTGTCATCTCGTAGATCGAGAGCTCACCATCTCTGCCGAATAGCGCGTACTTCTCGGAGAGCTCACCATCTCTGTCGGATAGCTCGTACTTCTCGGGGAGCTCGTCCTTCTCGGAGAGGTCACCATCTCGGAGAGGTCGCTATCTCGGAGAGGTCGCCATCTGGGAGAGGTCGCCATTTCGGAGAGGCCGCCATCTCGGAGAGGTTGCCATCTCGGAGAGGTCGCCATCTCGGAGAGGCCGCCATTTCGGAGAGGTCGCCATCTCGGAGAGGTCGCCATCTCGGAGAGCTCGTCCTTTGCTTGTCTTTCTCGGAACTCACCCTTCTCTGAGAGCTCGTTCTTCTCGGGGAGGTCGCCATCTCGGAAAGCTTGTCCTTTATTTGTCTTTCTCGGAACTCATCCTTCTCGGAGAGCTTGTCCTTCTCGGAGAGCTCGTCCTTCTCGGAAAGCTCGTCCTTCAGGTCGGCGTTCTGGGAGAGCTTGTCACCTAGGAGAGCTCGTCGTTCGGGAAGCTTTGTCGTTTCGGTGAGTTTGTCATGATCTTGGATACCTTGTCATCGTCTCGGAGAGGTCGTCCGTCGTATCAGAGAGCCTATCGCTATCGGAAAGCCCATCGCCTCGGAGAGCTCGTCATCTCGAAGAGCTTGTCGTTCGGGAAGCTTGTCCTCGTTTCGGCGAGTTTGTCATGATCTTACATAGCTTGTCATTGTCTCGCAGAGGTCGTCCGTCGAATCGAAGAGCATATCCCTGGTGTCGGAAAGGCCATCTTCTTAGGCCTGAACTGAAAGGTTTGGGCCAGGTCAACTTGTTGATGTTGATGTTAAGGAAGGAAGGCAATCGGCAAAAGTTAGTGGGATGATTGTGGTTGTCTTGGCGCTTCTCTGTCAGACGTAATTTTCCAGCGCTCAACTGCAAATCAAATGTTCGGGGGTTGGGAACGAGGATACTGGTGGAGGGCCTTTTTTGGGGAAATGCGCACCGAGATAGAACATTATTTTGGAAAGGAATTAAAGGAATTACTTGAGTGCCTTTTCTCTGTAAAAAGCCCCCAGAAGTTCTTTTTCTGCACATTTTGACATATCTGACCTATTTTCAAAATAATGTGTTCATATCTGGATTTCTCAACTGACGCATTGTTTAACGTGTGTACTCATTAATAAATGAGTAGAATTCATTTTTCACCACACAAACTTGGGACCAAGGTGTTTCCTGGTGGCTGCCGCTGATGCAGCTCCTAAGATGGTGCAGGCTTCGGGCCTCGCAGAAGTAAAACTGGACAATGGACTCGGACGGTTGCCATTACAGTTCAGGTTGGCTCGGATGTGGGAATGGCTTACATTCCGAGGAACTCGTGAGCAGTGGCTTAAGATTTGCGAAGATAGACTTAAAGCTCTTCAAGCTGCTGGTGCTTCGGAGGCTGTGATAGCTGCGGCTAAAGTAGCAGTGGAGAAGGCTGATATAGCTAGATGGAAAGCAGTTGCTGCGGCCGCCATTAAGCGGAATTCAAGGCCTTGGTATTGAGCAGGTGATATAGACAATTTATGTCGATGACCCTTCGTTCTTCTCTTGGTGTCCTGTATGAGCTTCTCTTTCTGAGATTCAATGTTGTGGAGATCGTTAATGTTCTGTCCATTTTCCCAAATCACTTCCATACTCGAGCTCGCGTGATGATTATGATGGCTATTCTGCTCAGGTCGGTGCATTTCTTGCGCTCTGGCAGGTGCCAATGTACTCTTGCAATTGCATGGTTAGAAAGAACATTAATTCCGACTCGCATCACCATTTTCCATCCCCAAAGTCTCGAGTTCCTATACGCATTTGATGAGTTACTATTATAAATGAAAGGCTTGTAACTCGTGTTGAATCCGCTTGTCAACTGTGGAGGCTGGAGTTGCGAATGGCAATGAAACCTGGTGCTGGTGCCTTGGGCTTCTTCGACAGGACTTCCAGCATCGAGGGTTTCTGGACGGCTGACGAGTAACTGAAAGTTGCGATAGGCTTGGTACAGAGTTTGACTCGACCGGCAGTATTGCGACTCGACGTGCAATTGAAAGATGAACTTTTGATCAGGTGCTGGCTGAATGAAATGTTGTTCGTTCAGGAGCATCATTGGGCACTCAGAGTTTTATCATCTTTTCACTTGAAGGGATTATGTATTGTCCAGCTTGAGCAGGAGACACGAAATAACGGATGGCTCTTGACTTGGCCAACATGAAGCAACTCAAGTTGAATATGACATGTTCAATCCGCACTGCTGCGTCTGAGAAGCTACTGCGCAAAGTCCCATCTTGCTCTAGTCATGTCGGTACTTATCCGCTCAGGCCCTCTCATTAACGTCGTCCCCACTTTGTCCTGCGCCCTCTTGCCCACACTGTCAGTGGCCGGAAAGTAGCAACACCGTGGATCATGCAGCGCCCTTGGGGATTGATGTATGCTCCGCCTCCGTCAATGAACTGTCTGACTGTCCAGCCTTAATTGAACCCTTAGAAGAATCTGCACCGGATTGTTTGAGGTCTCCTACTAGGATCTTACGAGTATATTGCAGCGTCTCATCTGGAAACTCGCGTACAATGGAATCAATCACAGTAACCCCACCTGCTGGGTTGCGATTTATGGACTCAAGCCGAGTAACAAGTAATTCCCTTATTGTGACGAGCTCGTCTTCCGGATCCACAAGACAATGCAGCTGAAAATCCTTCAATATCTCATAATTCCTCTCCAACCATCTGCCAAACTTGTTGAGTATATATGGCGTCGATTCCTTCTCTGTTGACGACTGGCGCCGCCAGGTTGTCACGTATCTCAGTAGCCTTCTGAAATATGGTGATCGAAAGTTCGATTATTTCGGAAAGGACGGAGTTTGTGCCTTCTAATTGCAATCCATCAGAATCCTCCTTGAGGCGTTCGAGCCACTCTGGCGCTGGCATTCTGGTTCTGGGCCTCCTTATCAGAGACTAGCTTCTCCTCCGTGATGATAGAGCTTTGATGATAGAGATGGAGATGGAGCTGATAGATGAGAGGTTTGTGGATTCAGGCCGGTAGCTCAGCCGATTTTATTCGAGAAAATGTCGCTGGTCATCTTGAGCAAGAGAATCTCAATTTGCTTCATGTCTGAATGAGTGGATACTTATCATGTTCATCTTGACCAAGACAGTTTTTAAAACGGGCCGCCTTCAACAAGTATAGCCTACTCCGGGAAAGGAAATAACAATGGAGGGCTTCCCTCAGGCTCTTAACAGCCTTGAGAGAGCGATCTTGAGACTTAGCGGGATGAGAAACTGTTCTTCCATTAGTAAGTAAGTATGGGTGATAACTTCGTATATTCTCAGCAACAAAGCTGACATGGATAATACTATTTACTTACTTAAGAAGTACCTACGAGCTCAAGTGGAGGACGATCATATTCCTGCCCATATCGACTGACAGTCCCTCCAACTCCAAATCACCCACGCAAACGAAGTAACCTTCTTCTCAGGTGTCTCACCACAAGCCGCAAAACCAGTCGTCGCCCGTCTAGTTCTGCTTCTCCCACACCCCTCTTCTGATTCCTTAGGCCCTGGACCACACTAGAAAGAAGGTCAAAGTTGTTTTCTCCTTTGTCGTAATCCATACTGCAGAACGCTGCAATGTAAGGCAAGAAGTTCCTCCGAGCATCCAGATCCTCCTTCAACACCGGCCGAAGCTCTGTATGTAGATCCTTCAGGTTGAGATACAGAATGCGTAGTACAACCTGTCCTTCCTGGCCCAACTCTTTCAATTCGTCCAGAATGCGTCTCCCGAGCTCTTTATCGGTCAACTGCAGATGCCACTTTGTGAACTTCATGTAGCCTCTTCCGATAGCATCTCGATGCTGTGGCGTCGAATATTCGTCTTTCTTAATCGCCAGTATGAGCTGCTTGGTGTCAGATGCAAGCGCTAGGATGTCGGCGACTGTGACTCTTCTGATCTCAGCTTCTCTGGTGATCAGCGCTTTTGAGGTGACTTCGGTGTTCGTGTTTGACTTGGTGGCCGGACTGCTTTTGCCAGTTCCTGTGCTGTTGTCTTCGGGGCGATTGTGCATGCTGGAGATGCGATTGGAGTTGCCGTTTGTCGGTCAGTGAGAAGACGTGCTGGGACTGGAGCTAACCGTTGCAAGCGGTTGATGGTGCTAATACTGAGAAGAGGAAAAGTGATCCTGTTGAGTGAAAGAAGTGAGAACAATGCTGCAGAATGCAAAGGAACAAATCGAAGCTTCCCTCTGCAGATACAAAGACAAAGCAACATCTAGCTGTACAGCAAAAGGCCATTTCGTCATCTTGAGCGAACTCAAGCAGCTGTGTCCTAGCAGGCGACTTGAGCGGCATGTCGAGTTCGAAAGTACACAGAGGTCGAGTGGACGTTAAATAAACCCTGTCCGAAAAGATGTGGTGACGATGACATGCAGGCATGTATTTCGTTCTCTGGAATGTCTGTAGAGGTCATCTGATCGACGCCAAGCAACGTCCATTCCTCCTTCCATTCCTGACCGACGACCAGTGCGTTTCTTCTCTCCTTTGCATCAACACCCGCCCAGTCGCGGCTCCCTGCTTCAAAATTTTCTCCCTCAAATAAATCGCAAACGAATTTCTGCAGCAAACCTGGGATCTGCTCTTCAACATCGGCACCTCCTTTTTCATTGCGATGTTTCGCATGATTTTTCTACTTCATATGGATTCAGTCTTGCCAAAGCGAATAAAGACGCAAAAGACAACTTCCATACCACAGATTCCCGGAATGCCGACAAACAATGCCCTGGCCTCAATTTTAACACAAAGAAACTCAACGCTGCACGACGAAATGACGCCTTTACGGTATCCTTCTAGACGACGTCTGCTTGAACTGACGAAATACAGTGTACGAATACAGCTCACCGCAGAGTCGCATACGACCGACAGTCAAGGCCTCCTCAAGAATTTGAACGACTCACGGCCGAAAGTGTAAACTGGCTTTTCAAGCACATGGCTCGTCGGAAAAGGTTGGATCCATCGATAAGGGTGACAAACAGATGAAATACAGACTCAACATGCCCGAGCTGATCCCGGATTAGAGCTTCTCTTGGTAGGGTATGACGAAACACATTGCAGGGAGAAGGAAACCGTCAAGCTACGTCGCCAGGTGCGCTCTTTTGACGGTCCATCCGCAGGTTCGAACGCGCAAATGGGCAAAGATGTAAGTGTAGCCCTCTCTCTTTCACATTGAAGCTGCCTGTGCAGTCTTCGATTGTGGTTCTTGCGTTCTTGATCGGCCATGCATGGTGTATTACTCTTCAGTCGATCGGCTGCGGAATATTTACTAATCTATGTCGCAGACTTCACCTCTGTCCAACCTAGCACTTGCCGACTCGCCAGTTCTCTGCCGGCACCGAAACAACCCTCATCAAACGTAACTTCCCTCGAAACATCATCAAGATCAGCAATCAAGTCGGCGCCAAGCTTCGAGCTTCACTTCTTCGCAGATGAGGGAATGAGACGCTCGCTATCAACATGTTGACCTTTTGCAAAGAGCGGACTGAGAGACTGGAGACTATTGATGGGACCGCCACTAAGATAGTGGTTATTCTGGAGTGGTTTGAGGTTGTGCTCAGTATGCTAGCAGCGCGTTTGCCATATGCTGCCATGCGGCGGCTGAGTCTGGCGGTGGAATGCCATGCGGTTCTATGCGGAATGGGCAAGTTACTCAGCAACTTTGAATAAGGAGCGTGAGAATGCTAACATTTGTCTCATAGAGTAATCGGTCGCGTGGCCCAATGGCAAGGCGCTTGCCTACGATATGTTCAGCAAGAGATTCCAGGTTCGACCCCTGGCGCGATCAGAGTGCCTACAAGTGCGACTGGGGCTTCCTGTACTGTTTTAGTTTTCTCCCATATGTTTTCCGGTCTCGCTATTCGTTACATTAGCCATGCTCTGTTTTGCTTCTACGTCGCCTCTGGTAAGCATCGAATTTTCGTACACTCTAGCTCTAAGGCAATGGTGGATTAAGTGAAGTCAATTGAAGGAATAAGCTAGTACCGCATAAGAATTTCAAAGCTTCCACCTACTTAGTATCACCTGCCATATCGATTTCATTAAAGGTTGCTAGCGCCAGTTCCGCAATCTCAGCTCTAACTTTTCCACCTCGGATTGCGTCGAGAATCGTCTGCCTTGCGTTCCGCTCCATTTCTTCCTCGGCCTTCGCCCTTCTCAACTCAGTTTTATTTTCTACTTCGGCATAGAGATCGTCGGGCGAAACCTTCTTGTATATAGAAACAATTGCCAGGCATGCCGACAAGTTGGAAGCTGAATGTTTGACGCAAACACGTCCTACCAGTTTCTTTACATTTTCACGAGCCACCAAGTCTGTCTTTGCCCGCTTAACTTCCTTTGCCAACTCAACCAAGTCCAGATAAAGCATTTCCACAGAAAATCCATAGTCCTCCAACACTTCAAGAGCGCTTTGAATGTACTCATTCTTGCGCCAGTCGTTGAATGCATCCTCACTCTCGGAGACTGCTTGCTTCCGTTTCTCCCTTCCCTCCAGCCTGTCAGCGACACATCCCTTTCTATCAGGATACTCGTAACTGTGGTAAATGTCCGCCAGCATAACACTGATCTCCTTCGCGAGGATATAAATCCGAGGCCCGTAAGAGATGAAGCTTTCAGGAAAGCTCACTGAGAGTGGCGATGATGCACTCTTTGCCGGTGACTTGAAAGAGAACGACCGAAAGAAAGACTTCAGCTTTTGCAAGATGCGAGAGGCCCGGGGCATACCGAGCGATCCAACCAATTCGAAATAGAATTCCAGTGATAGATATGTTAAGAAGTACTTCTTAGTAAAGAGAATGCTACTAAGTAGTGGTATCGATGCTTCGTGGAGACAGATAAGAAAACCCTTCTTGCAATTTGCAGCAG
Source organism: Ascobolus immersus RN42 (assembly GCA_003788565.2). Lineage (NCBI taxonomy): Eukaryota > Fungi > Ascomycota > Pezizomycetes > Pezizales > Ascobolaceae > Ascobolus > Ascobolus immersus. The sequence goes on from ML119700.1 coordinate 10,950, forward strand.
TGGAGCTTCAGAGGGCGTTTGAGCTTGATACCAGAGTCATCATGGTTGGACATCATTCAACAGCAAATTCTACACACATGTCAAGAGTCAAGATGATTAAGATGCAACTTGAACAAAGAATGAGAACAACTAACGCATCAAGAGAGTTTCTGTAGCAAAAGTTAAGGTCCGATAAGCCGGCAACAAAAGAATGGTGATCAGAGTGGGATTTGAACCCACGCCTAGTTTCCCAGACCAGGATATTGTGCTAAGGTAGACCTTAACCTGGCGCCTTAGACCGCTCGGCCATCTGACCCGATGATGAGAATCTCGTTTGGTTAACGGTTCTGATGCTAAGCTTTGCTTCGCAGAAAGGTTAGTTGCAGGTGCGGAGAACCGCCAGCCCAGCCAGGTAGGCAATAAGGGCTTCTTCGAATTCTTACTCCCTGGTTCCGCACAAATCACTTCGATGATCACCCCGCTCTGATACTTTAGAATAGGTCCTTATAATATCCCGATGTGATGTCAACATCGGGAGTCAACTCACGCAAATCCAAAAAAGCCCCAGCCCAATAATCACCGGTTAGTTCTCTGAGCGGTCCCGAACATACACAACAACATATGAGATGTCTTGGTACAAAGCAAGTAACCGAACCGCACAACAAGCCCCACCAACAACTGCTCCCGAAACAAGTAACACGACATCCATAAAAGACAATCCTAAGCATCTCCGCATTCAACGACATCGTCCCACAATACAAATACAACCCCCATTCCACAAGCACCAACAAATACCCTCAACCAGAAACGACAGTCCCATAACCCAATAACGCCATAACCCATACTATTCCATGCAAAGAAAAAACTCTCAAATCAGCAGTTCTTCAATGAAACCGCGTATGTCTCGGTGGCGGAGGTCGGTACTTCTTCCCAACAGGATCCATGATCTTGACACCTATCTGTATGGCATCATCGTCCTGCTCAATATCGTCGTTTCCGTAGGAGTGCAAGCTGACCATTCCACCCTCGCCGTAGAAGCCGCCGGTGAAACTGCTGGCGGCCAAGACAGGAGCGTTTGGCGACCAGGAAGCGTCACGGATGCAGCTTGACCGGCGGATCTTACTGCCATGGTCGACGCCCATGTCGATGACTTTTGCGAATGTTCCGTCGAGGTTGTAGATGAACACTCTTCCGTCTGCAGACCCAGAGTAGACGTATTGACCTCCTGAGGAGAGTGCTGGCGAGAAGTGGCAGCGGATGAGGGTCTTGGTGACTTCATGGCCGCGGAAAGTGACAAGGGAGATGTCATTTGGGTGGTCCGGGAAGTCAGGAATCGAGGATCCACCCCAGCGGTAGTCGAAATCAGCGTGGCCTCTCTGCCTCGCCAGACCAGATCGGCTGAATTCCCCAGGATCCATCATCTTGCGCATGTCCCATAGTTTCATAGTCTGGTCCTTACCATTGGAGAGAACGTAGCGACCGTCGCCTTTGGAGTCGATGTAGGTGAGACCTTCGACATGGCCAGTGAAGACTCCTGCTTCACGGCCCTGGCCCAAGCTGCGCCTGTCCCAGACTTTGATGGTGGTGTCGTCGGAGCCGGAGAAGATGATGTGTGGGGAGTTGGCATCGCCGAAGCAGACGGCATTGACGTCGTCGAGATGGCCCTTGAGCTTCACGGTGGTGGTTTCGCGGGCAATGTCGTAGACGTAGATGTTGCTGTCTCTGGCACCAGCTACAATCTCATTGCCATCACCGGAGAAACGAATGGACCATATCTGGAAACGTTAGAGACATCCACTATGGGAAGAACGAAGACTCACTCCTCCGTTAATGTCCATTCCGTTGGCATTTCTTGCGTTGGCATTACTGAGATCGAGTAGATGCTCTTCATCTGACTCTGGATCGGTGCTGGCGAAAACTACCTCGGGCGCAATACTTGTGATACCGAGGAATCGACCATCCGGCGTGAGAGAAGCGTCCGTTATCGTCCAGCTACCATTGGGGTAATGAACTGCCTTCTTGTACTTCCAGTTGTGGACATCGGACGAGTCGTAGAGCCGGACTACCATATCCTGCGTGCAGGTGTAGAACATGTTTCCATTTGACGAGAACTGCCCACAGTATACCTTGCTAGGATAGTATAGGGCGAATTCCGGTCTAGTGGAAGGTAAAAAGGCCTGAATTCATCAGCTTGAGCTAAAGTGGTAGGTACACAGTCCAGGTAACCCACCTCCGACGCAATCTCACACGGTGCTACCTGACGTCGGCTCCGTTTGGCCATCATCTCCCGTCGGAACCTTCCAACGTCCAAATTCCTCTTCCGTATCCGAGTATCATCGTTCTCTATCCGATTGAAGATCCGTCTCTAACAACAATCAGTCCTTGGTCATACAAGCCTTCTCTGTGCTACTCACCGGCCCGAATTCGCCACTCTGCATCAACTTTCTTCCAGCTGGACTTGGTTTCGGATCCGGCACACGTCTCGGCCTCATGCGAAGCTGCTGGGTTCCTTGCTGTCCGGCAATGCTGAGGAGGTAGGCCAGTGGGAGTTGAATGTAGTGAACGCCAGGGCCATCGTCTTCGTCTTCATCGTCTTCATCTTCATCGTTGTTTCCGTCCTGGTTGTCCGATTCTCCATCCTCGTCCTCATCGTCGTCGTCGTCATTTTCTCCAGGCTCGTACTCTGCATCCAAGAAGACCTCATCGCCATCGTCGAAATCGTAAACCTCGTCGTCCGCATTAAGGAAAACTTCGTCGTCTTCCTCGCCGCTTTCCCATTCTGGGCTGCCGGGGTTCTGCTGAGGAGTCGCCATAACTGTCGTTTATGCTGATTTGATTTCGGATGGGGCCCCTTCACGGAGGGATGTTTGCTGAGGATGGAGAAGGTGGATGATGGCGATTCTTGTTTGCGGTCATCGGAAGTTTGGGGTGCGCTCCAGTGGGTGATCCGCCTGATTTCTAAGCTTCACGATTGAGCGCCGGGGGTCCCCAAATCGTTATCATAGCCTCTTGGCGGCGGGGTAGTGATGTCGTCGATATGAGTTGCCTTGGCCGTTAACGGAATAACTTTCGCCCGCGAGGTTTCCCAAATATACTCTGTATGTCGAACAGTTCACAATATCCAATGAAGTGAGAAGGGGAACTCGATATTTGGTTAAAAGTGTAGTCTCAAAGAGAGCAGTAATTGGAGGAAGACAGTGGTGGTGTATGTAAACTTAGAAAGTCCGTATCTCGATGTCACATGCAAGAGATTATCTTATCGCTAAACACTAGCTCTGTGTGACAGACTTTCGCTCGCCTCGCCAAACTTGGGAGCCTCAAGTAAGAACAACTCCATCTCGCGGACCGCCATGGCACAAAGATCAACAAATATATCTTGAAATAAAGCAATATTTAAGGTCTGCGACACAAACTTGCCACTACACCCAGCTCAGGTGCAATGGGGCGTCCTTTGACGGCTGCCCGCGATCATCCTCTAAGTTCCCTTCACCACATCCAATCCAAGGCGCTTATTCGCTCCATAGATGTAGTTGCAGTCATGCAGTTCATCACCGGCAGGATGGAGGCACAGATGAGTTGAGCTTTGGTACTACCCCACTTCTCAACCGTCTCATGCCCATTATCTTGCCTTCGATGCCCATCCAATTCACGAAACCCGTCTCCCTCCGCTGTTTCGAAAGCAATCGAGCGACTGCCTCGTTGACAATCAATCATTCGATTCCCTGAAGCCGACTAATCGCCTCGAATCACCAAAATTTCCAAAGCACGCATACCATACTCGAGAACCTCGGCCACTCCAGATCTCTCGACAATGGCAGAAGCACTAGGGTTGGCCGCCGGCATCGCACAGTTCTCAATGATGGGCCTAAAATTCGCGGGCATTGTCCGTGAGGTGTATGAATCGACATCCGGTATACCAGACGAATACGGCGAGATCATGAGTGTCGCCTCCGATATCGAAAACATCACTGGCCAGTTGTTGACTCAAACCGCACATCCCAAATACCACGGAGACGACGAACAGGCGATCTACAAGCTTGCGGCTGAAAGTAACCAGATTGCAATTGAACTCAAGGCCACAATCAAGAAAGCCCTAGATGGGTCTAGGACAAAGAGTACCCCGCTGGCCAACAAATCACAGAGTGGAAAACGACTGGGCACTGCTCTACGTTTGTTCCTCAAAGAGAAGGACATCAAGCATCTCGAGGAAAGAATGCAGAGGATTGTAAATGAGATGTCCTTACGGACGACACACTTGATGAGGTCCGCCATTCAAGCCTTTCCATTTCAGTCTATATCGCTGGGATACAGGGGCCTTTCTGACAAAAGCTTAGGCTACAGCAAATAGAAACCTCAGCGCGAAACGAGAGTAATATAGAGGAGCTGAAGAAAGCAGTCGCCCATCTTCAGATCGATATCAGCTCATTGTGCAACGCATCTGACGTCGCTACAACTCGTAAGGATTGCCAGGCTAGCCTCGTGGGTCTTGTAGACGCTTTTGATGAGATCATGGTCAAGGTTCTTATCGACGAGCTCCGGTACGACGAGATTGAGGATCGCTATGACTCGGTCAGCGATGTACACGCCGGTTCGTGCCAGTGGATTTTCGACAGATCAAAAACAGAGTTGATGGACTGGTTGGAGTCGAGCAATGGGTTGTTCTGGATCCAAGGGAAGGTGAATACTTGCGAATGTTGAAATCCGCGTTCAAAATCTTACTGACCGGTGGTAGGCTGGCAGCGGGAAATCAACCTTAATGAAGTTCATCAAGGAGGATACTAGGAGAAAGAAGGACAATATAATACCACGGGCTCTCGCCAAATGGAGCGGTTCCAAGACGTTGGTCATTGCACAGCACTTCTTTTGGTATGGTGGGCTGAAGCTACAGAGATCCATCGAAGGTCTTTATCGCAGCCTCCTGTCTCAGATTGTTGAAGCGGCGCCAGATGTTATCAAACACATTCACGTCAATCTCGGGAACTGCAGAGGTCCATGGTCTCGTGCACGGCTACGGGCAATGCTGGAAGACATCGGGACGTTAGATGAAAGCCTGGGCTTTCGGTTCTTCCTCATGATTGATGGGCTGGACGAATATGAGAACAGGGACGCCGATTTCAAGTCCGACCTGGACATCATTGACCTCGTGAAGAGGCTCTCGATCTCACCATGTATGAAAATTCTAGTGTCCAGTCGACATTGGACGCCATTTCAGACCGCTTTCAACAAGACACCGCAGCTTTTGACGGAGGTTTTTACTCGGTCGGATATGGAGAAGTTTGCTTGGGAGCAACTGGAGAGTGCTATCCCGAGCACGGAGAAAGAAATGGGGCGTGAGGACCAATGGCGGGAGCTGGCAGAGGAAATCGCGGCGATTGCAGAAGGAGTCTGGCTTTGGACTTGTCTTGTTGTCCTAGACATGAAACGCAAAATAATGTTGGACGAAGGATTTTCGAAGGCAAAGGAGGCTTTGGATAAATTCCCTCGTGGGCTAGAAGATTACTTCGGGCATATTGTTGCAAGCACTACTCCAGATTACCGGGTTGAAGGTGCACGTATTCTACTGCTTGCCGTAGCAGCTGAGAGTATCAACCAGCCGTTTCAATTAGACAGCGTTTGCCTCATACTGCAGATGGACGAAGCTCCTTCTAAGTCTTTACCATGGCGTGAGAGGGCTCGGCAGGCTCGACTTCCACCATGGTTCAAGCCACCCGTACGCAAGTACAACCTATTCGATGAACGCCCAGACAACCCATACAAAACCAAATCCGATGACTCGCGTATTACGTTCAAACTAGATGAAGATCTGCATTACTACCAGATTGTGCGGAACCGGCTCAACAACAGGACTAAGGATCTTCTCGAACTTGAATGGCCGGGTGTCAACAAAATGAAAGTTTCTACATGTACATATTACCGGAGAAACATGAATCGGATTGACGATGCTATGGACATTTTTGAGCTCAGAGTGGCCTATTTGCATCGGACAGTCCGGGACTTTCTGACGCAGTACCATTTTCAAGAGTTACAAGAGAATGCCGGGGAGAAATACCATCCACACCTGGTGCTTCTCCGCGCAAAGATGCTCCCATTGGTTCTTGGTCGATCTTCTTTGAAGTTCGTGAAATCAAAGCCTATAGCCTATCGACACCTTCGACAATGTCTTGAAGCAGCTTCCGCTGTTGACACGAAGTATGTGCAGCTTTTTTCTCAACCCGTCGTTGCTTATGGCGTGGATTACGACGATCCCTTGTTCTGCAAGCTTTCCTTTCTGGATGTAAAGAATCTGGAGCGAGTGCGCTCAGAATCTTCACTAGGCGACATGTTGGATCAGTACGAAGACATAATACTGACAATGAAACTTCTCGTCTCTGACCGCTGTCCGGAAATTCTCGTGCCGATGGGCCCACACTGCAATCGACGATACTCGGACCTGCTACCAGGCAACCCCCAAACAGACAAACATGATTCGGATGGAATCATAGATTGTTCACAGCTTCTCGATATTGTTGGACTTCCAGAGCTGGCATTCGCTGTTGTGGCTGGGCTGCATTTGTTTGTTTCTTCGATTTCTCAAAAGTACTGGCCGCAACGACATCCTTCGGAGAGGTTGAGTCAGTTACTGTGCTGGTATATTACGTGGTACAGAGCAATGGTTACGGAAGTACCTACTTGCTGCTACAAAGGGATGCACGATCCTCGATGCAAATGCAAGTGTCACTACAGTTACTTTGGAATGAAGCGTAGTTCTTTCCCTTTTAACGAGCTTCACAGCCGTGAATCCGTACTCGAAATGATGGAGTTTTTGTTGAAAATTGGAGCACAACCCTGCCAGGAGGTTGGCATTTTCTCCTTCAAGAATTACCCCCCGTCCCTTACTGTATGGGATCAATTCTTGCGGTTGGAGAAACTGATAGCAGATGGGGCGAATGATCCGAAGGCAAAAGGACACGTCAGTCGGGAGGACATTGCCGTTTTGCTTATGCGATATGGTGCCAGCCCTGATGACAGTGCCTTTGGAGTCTTGTTCATGGACACCGAGGGCATGAAGCTACAGGATCGCGCCAAAAGAGAGGGTGTGATTCGCGGAGATCCGTCTAAATGGACAACCCCCGGCACTGGCAGTAGTAAGTTTACATCGACATCCTCAGCCTTAGTTCCAAGAACTCTTTGCAATGAGCTGACGCACACTGTGCTTTCTTAGGTTGTCTTATATGCTAAAGCCCCTCCTGAGTCCGAGCTGCTGTCAGCGTATATTTTTGACTACTTGAAAGGGAAGTAAATGGGTAGTATTGATATTTCTGAAGTATGCATTGATGTATTAACGGTTGAATTCTGGTGGGGTTTCTTTTATTCGATAATTAGCACCGCACTCTGCCGTGATTTTGGGTACTAAGCTCCTAAGGATCAAGTAATAAACTTTTTTGCTTTGTTTTTATGCAGCTTTAAATGCAAGACTCCAAATATGATGACTACCCAAATGTAGGATTGCTGCACAGCAAATCGACCAATACGTGTTGCCGAGCGCTCGAGCCTGAGATTGGAATCGAGCACTGTATTATCATATTTGAATCTCTCAACCCGTTCAAGATTATAAAAGGAGAAAGGTATGCTCAATATTGTTACTTAAGTACTTGTTTATTAGTGACACTGTTAGAATGAAGTAACCTGCCAGAACCAGGGTTTTACGAAAATTCCTACAGAACTGCCCAAAGGCGATCACGTGTCGTGTCTTAAGGTCAACTGCCTCTTTGGACATAAAGAAGATGCAAACAAAGAAGCCACCGACCTTCATCCTCTGCACCAACCCATCAACTTTCCAACTCAAAGAACCCAATCACAACGTAACCCAAACATCCAAGGTACAAGCTCTCACATTTCTCACGCCAAACTCGCAAATTCTTTTCTAATTCGACCTCTTCTCAAAAACAGAGGACCAGCTATGGCGAATTCCGAAGCCGACAATGAGAGTCCTATCGCCCATACAAGAACGGAGCAGCCACAAGTCGATCCGAAGGAAAGCGAGGAGCAGGAAACTGGGCTTTTTAGTGACATTGGAGGACGGGACGAAGGTACCGTGATGCCAAAGGTTACCGTGATGCCAAAGGTACGCAACAGCCACCGACACTGCAGTACTGGCAGGGTGGTGAAGATCTCTGACGCTTGTTTGACCATTTAGACTTCCGACACCGGTGATCTCAGCATTGCGAATGGCGAATTGATGGAGTGCAATGTCAAGGATACACCTATGGAGCAAACGGCTGGGCTGGCCCCTGATGTTGCTCAGGAAAGAGTGGACGTGAATGAGTCGAAGGTGGGCATCAAACATCTGCTTGGTGAATGGATACTGACCGTCTTGTTGCTCCAGACTATTGGAACACAGATGTCAGATACTTCTGCTGAAGAAGAATCTCAACCGTCAGTCCTCGCCAGTCACGAACAATCGACCAACACAAACCCCAACGAAAGCGACGGAGGGGATGTTGTCTCCCAGGATGAAGTTGGAGGATCTTCCGAGTCGGAGAACGGAGGCGAGCGTCCAGAAGCAGAATCACAACAGGCAACATCCGCAGCAACAGAACCAGATGCTCCCGGACCTCAAGCTCCACCATTTGAATTGGTTTTGGTAACCGTCCTCGTTTGTTTAGCCTCAACGACATGCTAACCTGAGCAGACAATGGATGCCATCGGAGCAAATGGCACAGTCACCCGCACATCTGTGCCATTGGTTCCCGCTACAGACGGAACTCTTCGAGTTCAGCAACTGTCTTCCACGATATTGAATGGCGCTTTGAGCACTGGAGGGTCAATTTTTATGGGTTTGGTAAGTTGGTTGGCTACATGGAAAGGTCCAGCTGCTGATTATGTTTTCAGGCTTTGAGCGGTAATGTTCAGCCTCGCTATCAGAGAGCAAAATTGGTTTTAGATCCAGCCAACGAGGCTCAACGCTCCCCAGACTTTTTGGAGCAGGTAAGACCGGAATTCTTACTGTCATGTCCAAATCTAACATCTTTTAGGAGCCCGAGCCAACCACTCCAGACCCGCAGAAGGAGTCCCGCTTCGCTCGACTCCCAACCGAAATCCTAACACAAATCGCAACCTTGGTCAAGAAGACAGACTTCCTTACCTCTCTCGCGGTAACTTGCCGCAAGCTTCAAGCAATTGCGGAGCATATCACCTTTCGACAGCTTTGTATTTGCATCGGATGCTCTGAACCAACTTGCGACAAGGGTGCGGACGTTCTCATACAGACCCTCGAGCGGTATGACCGAGCTTATCACCTGCATATCCTCGTTGTTTCACTTGTCATCAGAGACGATGGTAACTCGAAGCTCCAAGATAGGGCTGAGCTTGTGAAGTCACTTTGTGAACGGTACAGCGATTCCTGTATTCACCTTTTCGAGAAGATGTCCAAGCTGCAGGAGATGGGTGCGAGAATAAGACGCTTGACAGTCAAACAATCAGTCCCTTATTGGTGGACCTTGGGTCTTCAGATAACGCCCGGCGATGCTCTTGACATTGGCAGTTATTCATTCCCGGAGGTCGTTGAACTGCAGCTTTCAAACAAGGTTGCCGTCGTTGACTCGGGAAGCATTATGAAGTTCGTCAAGTGCTTCCCAGGTTTACGAAAGTTAACTGCACATCTTTATGGACAGCAAGAGTATCCTTATGTGGATGCGGCCCAACGTAAGGAAATGCGAATTGGTAAGCCCACCTGTTCCAAATTGGTTGAATACTAACGTTTATAGATTTTGTGTCGCAGCTTCCAAAGGCTTTACCAAACCTGAGAGAACTTTACATGGATACTCTCTCGTATAGCCATCCACCAGAAGGCTCTCCGACGAACCTGTGTCCACCTGAAACGCCAAAGCTAGACACATTCTCCCTCAAGCTCGCATCGCTCACACAAAACCTTCGTTTTGTCACTCTTCTGGGCATCCCTTATATCTCACCTCAGTTGTTCAATCCAAGAATGCACTGGCCTCAGCTGGAGGTTTTCCTTTTGAGCACCAACCTTTTCAATGCGCTCGGAGAATCTATGGTGCTATCTTCCTCATTTCAGATTGAAGGAATTCTCCTCAATGCAAATGAAGACGCCGTGGTTGAAGACGCCGTGGTTGACCAGGAGGAAAACGAACCGGCTGAGGAAGGCGAGGATGGTGACGGGGGCGACGTCGAAGAGGATCTCTTTATGGCTTTCAAGCGAACGCTTCGTATGGACTTGATTGAAGAGTACAACCTTGCCATTGTCTCGGTTCTCTTCTCCATGCCACGCCTACGCCGCTTCTACCTTGAGATTGGGCATCTGGAGGAGTTTTCCGTTTCATTCACGGACGCTGGGCATCACTTGATGGATCCCTGTGGAAAGTTTGTCGGAGGGAAATTCTTTATGAAGAAGGCTTCGCTTTCCTTTTATACCAGCAAGTCGTGCACTTCAGCATATCAGCCGAGTGTTGCTGTGATTGAAGGGTGGAGAGATAGGTTTGGAGGAGACTTGGCGGTGGAGGTTGAGAGGGAGTAGACGAGGAAGATGTTTGAAATATCAAAAATTGAGAGATGGTAAGCATTTGTATGGAAGATTCGTTGGAACTTTATGGGGAGGAGAGCTGGGCTAGAATTTAGTAGTAATATATACTGGTTTATGAAGGGTATACCCGATCTTTACATAGAACGATACTTTCTTTGCTGATAGAGCCCCTTTTTAAAGTCTGCAATTTAGTAGCATCGAGGAGTGACGGGGGTCAAGGCTACAGATACAGATAGAGTTCAGATGTAGTTGGCGCTTGATGTAATCAATGGGTTCTTTACTCAATTAAACGACCGAAGGAGGGGAAGGGCAAAAGGATATTGATCAGAGTGGGATTTGAACCCACGCCTAGTTTCCCAGACCAGGATATTCTTTCGAATGTTAAGCTAAACCTTAACCTGGCGCCTTAGACCGCTCGGCCATCTGACCTTGTATGTTGAGGAAACCCATTAGCTTCTCTACGATTTTGCAAGTCCCTTGTGACAAAAAAGCCCTTCGAATCGGTTCTTCGCATCCTTGGCTGTAGGGCCCGCGAGCTCGGTTGAAATGTTTTTGGGTGGATCGGGTGAACAAAATTGGCCAAGTCTTCATCAATTGGTCAGATGGCCGAGCGGTCTAAGGCGCCAGGTTAAGGTCTACCTTAGCACAATATCCTGGTCTGGGAAACTAGGCGTGGGTTCAAATCCCACTCTGATCACCATTTCTTTTGCCCGTCAATTGTGTGACGGAGGCATGGAGTCTTTTTGGGCGACGAGATGATACGGATGGGCTTCAAGTGTTTTGGTCTCTGTTCTGGATTCCAAGTGAAGGAATCCACCACCACTCGACTACTGTAGCTAGCAAGCCTAAGTAACGCCCGCCAGTGACAGCAGTATGGCTTTAGTATCGGCACATAACCAATCCAAAGAACAGTCCGAATAAACGACAAGTAATAGAGACATAGTCATAAACACGCAAGAAAAATAAAAACACCCAACAATACAATCCCAACCCTGATAACAAAAACTCCCATCCTCTCCTCTAAATACCACCTCTCTCTCCCTACTCCATCCGCGTCCTCCCCGGCTCCCTCGCATCATTCCCACTCGTCGCCCCCAACCCACTCGACCCGCCCTCATACTGCAAATAATTCGGATTCTCCGCCGCCTCATACTCCTCAATCAGGTCCTGCACCACCGCCTTCGCCTCATCAAACTCCTGCAGTCCATCCGCGAACGGCGCCTCCTTCTTGTAGTTCTCAAGGAACGCGTTCCGCTGCCGCAGCCGGTTGTACTGCGTCATGATGCGTTTAAACAGCTGCGCGATCGACGTGTGGTTCGAGAGCATGAGTCCCGAGACACGTGTCGACATGGGGACGTAGGGGGATTTCTTGGTGAGCGCGACTTGGATGGAGGCGGGGCCCCAGGGGATGAAGGTTGCGAGGCGGCGCTCGCGGATGCGGAGGAGGGATTTGTGGACGTCGGTTGGGTCCGCTTCGCCTTGGATGATGTTGAGGATCGAGATGTAGCAGGATTTTTTGGAGACGTTGGTGGAGACCATGCGGTTTTTGGGTTGGAGGAGGCGTCGCATTACGTCGAGGACGGTGGTTTTGCGGACGGTCTTGCCCATTTCGACGGAGTCGCTGGTGAAGGGCGTGTACGAGGTCATGAGGAAGTGGCAGCGGGGGGTGGGGATGAGGGAGGCGATGATGCCGACGAGGTCGTTGTGCATGTAGCCGGGGTAGCGGAGGGTGGTGGTGGAGGCGGACATGACGGTGGAGACCTGGGTGGGGGGTTAGAGGAGGTGGAGAGGGAAGAGGGAGATGGGGAGTACCAATTGGTTTGTTTGCGCGAAGGATGGACTCTGCACATGGAGGCGATCCGCAGCTATGCGAGTTAAAGCACCATTATCAAGAACAACCACCGAATCGGCATTCTGCACCAGTCGCCGCATCGACAGCATACTATTGTACGGCTGCACAACCACATCCGACGATGAGTTGTCGGGAAAGACGGAATAGGTCTGGATGATCTTCTTGGGGTACCGGTCGTTCAGCCGCTCCAACATGAAGGACCCCAAGCCGGAGCCTGTCCCGCCTGCAATCGAATGTAGCAACATGAATCCCTTCACTCACCGGAAGCATATTAGCACCAAATTCCCCTTTCCAAAAGCTGTCAGTTCCAAGCAGAGTCTCAAGGAAGTCGTACCTCAAGCGAATCACTCCCGTCCGCCTCGCGATCAATCATGTCGGAAACGTCGTCCCATAGCTTCTCGCCTGCCGCGAATCCTGCGGCCCAGATGTTGCCGGCTCCACTGCCATCCTTAGGGACGTAGAAGTTTTCGGGGTTGTAGATGTTTTTGTAAGGGCCGGTTTGGATCGTGTTGATGACCTTTGCTCGTCAGTCGTTGCCCTTCGCTTCGTCTCCACAGCCTACTACTCACTCTGGGCTCCAAATCCAACAAGATTGCTCGCGGAATGTACCGTGTATCGTCAGACTGTCCTTGTCAGCCTCCACAAACCGTAGCCATAGCATCCATACCTGGTAGAAAAACACATCTTTCCGATCCCCACCTTCCGTCGCAAAGTCCTCCAGATTGCCGTCCTGGTTGATGCCGTGCTCGAGACATAACTGTTGCCAGAACTGACTTCCAACTGTGCAAACCCATCAGACATCTATGCAATCACACCTCCATCTCTAAAGCCCCCCATCTCACCAATCCCGCCCGCAAAAACCCCATCCAACCACCCTAGAACACAACCAAAGACAGTCAAACATACCGCTATTCCCACACTGTCCCGCCTGCAACGTTATAATTTCTCTACCCCCGTCAGTCCCCTCCCCCCTACGTTTCCATCCTACTCACCTCGGCATCTCTTATCGTCGTCGTCGTCGTAGCAGTGTCGTCGTCGAAAAAGAAGTTCCCGCTCTAGTCGCTGTGATGAAGATTCCCAAAACAAAAGAAGAGCGGGAATGAGAGACCCAGAATCGCGTCCTTGCCCGCCCTGCCAAGCCCCTAACCACTTCCATTCCTAGCCCATGGCCCGTGCGCCCCATTTGCGGCCTTCGTCGGTGGTCGGAGAAAGAGCCCCAACCAAACACTCTCTCTCATCCACCACCACCTCATCTCGACAACGAAAATGCGACCACTCCTCCGCCTGCCTTTACGGCCACTTCTCCAGCCTCGCCAACAATTCGGCATTGGCCAGCTTGCCCAATTCACCCGTCGTCAATCCACCGCCCCTCCAGCCGCACCACAGGAACCTTCCCGCCATGTCAGTCTGCCCCACTCCCTCCACACCCCACAGCCCACCATCCATTGAGACGGCAGCCTCATAAACCAATGCAGAGCCGAAAAGACGGAGGCTCCCCGCTTCCCCGTCCGGTTCATGAGGCCATTCCGTCTTTTCGGCATTGGTTTATGAGGCCACCGAACCCGGTTCTGTGATAGCCCGAGCTAACATCCCCCCGACTCACAGCGCACATTCTACCACCTCTACGGCCGCCCGATCCTAAAAGTCTTCCTGCTCTCCTACTTCTTCTACCAAGGGGCGTACTGGGTGTGGCTCCGGCTGGAGTTTGCCGAGGAGGAGAGGAAGTTGCGGGGGGAGATTGAGGAGGCGGAGGGGTTGTTGGCGGCGGCGGTGAGGGTGCAGGAGGAGGAGAAGGCAAGGGGGGGAAAGTAGGGGATGGGTTATGGGTATGGGTATGGGGGTGGATAGGAGGTTGAGTGTTGGTTGGGAAGGGTTGGGTGGAGGGTAGTGTACGATACATATGGAGAGGAGGATCGAGAGGTTATAGTTGTCATATTGATACAACATGGTGACTCTAGTATTATAACAAGTCCACCTGGCCGCGTGGTTGAAGCACACTCCTAGAAAACTTCTGTTGTCATGGCAAAATGTGAGGGGATTGGGAACTTTTGGGAACTTTTGGGGAAGACTAAGGTAGTCCCTCGTTCAATTCATTTCATTCTTGGATACATAGAGCCCTTCTTAGGAAGCCCCTCACCCAAACAAAAGGCTTGAATAGAGCACTACCTTAGGAATAGGTGTGTTGAACTGAGCTCTTCGCTTAAGTGTAAATTCGATCAAACTTTGTGAAATCAAGACTTAGGAAGACGGCTTTGTTCCCGATTACTTGAAATCCCAAATAAGGGTTAATTTGGCAAGGAGCACACTTCAACAGTAGACTTTCTTTTTTTCAGTCTTTGAAATACAGTAAATACTACTACTAAGTATTTTGTCCCTAGGATATCTATAAAACGCTTCAGCCAACCAACCAACCAACACCTTCCTTCCATTACCCATCCCTTCCCCCCCCCTTCCCCCCTACATCGCCCCCGCCAACCGTCTAACCCCCCTCCCCGCCCCCCCCCCCGTAACCCTAACCAACCCCTCCGTCTCCAACACCCTAACAACCTCCGCAAACTCCCCCCCCTCAACACTAACACTACTCCCCTCCCCCACCCTCTTCAACACATCCTGATACCTCGGCGCCCCTCCCCCCTTCCCCAGCTCCTCCACCATCTTCAACACCGCCCCCTTCAAATCCTCCCTCCTCCGCCGATCACTCGAACTGCTCCCGCCCTGCAACAGATCGAGGTCAATCCGTCCCGTCACCGGATCCGTCGCGCTCTCCTTAATCGCACTCTTGATCAGCCGGACGGCCTCGGCGACATCTTCTTCTGTCACCGTGTCTGAGAGGCGCATTTTCGCGTGCGCTTCGGACAGGCGGATCATGCTTTCCAGCTGTCTTGTCGTGGCGGTGATGCGGCGTTCTGCGGCGCGCACGTCTTCGCCGAGCTTGCGCATCTCGACGTAGGATTGCACCAGCGCCTCGGCGGCGGGCTGCGAGATGACGGGGTGGATGTGCTGGCGGGCGTACGAGATGTAGCTCGTGAGGAACTCGATGGGGAGGATTTCATCGGCGGAGGCGTTCTCGGGGCGGTCTTCGAGGTACATGCCGACGATATGTTTAGCGAGGCGGCGGTCGGTGGCTTCGTCGACTTTGTCGAGGACGAGGTAGACGAGGTCGAAGCGGGAGAGGAGGGTAGGTGGGAGGTCGATGTTTTGGGTGACGGGGAGGTTGGGGTTGTATTTGGAGCCGATAGGGTTCGCAGAGGCAAGGACGGAGGTGCGGGCGTTGAGGGTGGTGATGATGCCTGCCTTTGCGATGGAGACGGTTTGTTGCTCCATGACTTCGTGGAGCACCGAGCGCGTGGCGTCGGACATTTTGTCGAATTCGTCGATGCAGCAGACGCCGCCGTCGGAGAGGACGAGGGCGCCGGACTCGAGGACGGGTTCGCGGGTGTCTGGGTCGCGGGTGATGTAGGCGGTGAGGCCGACGGCGGAGGAGCCTTTGCCGGAGGTGTAGACGCCGCGAGGGGCGATCTTGTGCACGTATTGGAGGAGTTGGGATTTGGAGGTGGAGGGGTCGCCGCAGAGGAGGACGTTGATGTCGCCGCGGTAGCGGGGGGCGCCGCCTTTGGTGAAGGATTTGTTGGTGCCGCCGAAGAGTTGGAGGAGGACGCCTTTTTTCACGTCGTCCATTTCGTAGATGCTGGGGGCGAGGGAGCGTGAGAGGAGCTCGTAGACGTCGTAGCGGGCACCGGTGGTCTTGATCTTTGAGACTTCGTCGTCGGTGAGGGTGCGGACTTCTTCGATGTTGGAGGCGACGAGGTCGGCCATTTCGCCTTCGAGGGTGGAGACGTCGATGCCCATTCGCTTCTTGTCGACCTTTTGGATATGCTGGATGTCGATATACGTCTTGAACAGTGACTTTACCGTTCTCTGCTTGGGATTGATCCGGACGGGATTCGATCTAAACACACCGGTAACCTCGATCCGGTCACCAGCCTTGCACACATCCACCAGCTCATCATAGGCCAACAGCGTGACCGAGTGCGGCGTCTGTCCGTCTGGGACGTTATCGGGCGTCTCTTGAAGCTTGATGGTTTGCTTATCGGCGAATCTCGAGCGGTTGTGGATGAGCTGCATCGAGTTGGCCGACTGACAAACATCGCGGGGACAGATGGTTGGCTCTGCAATCTTTCCACGGTCGAGCACAGAGTTGACGGTGTGGTGGCAGACTGCACAGCGGAAGAAGGCGAGCTTCATGTCGGGAATGACGGACGAGGTTCGGATGACTAGACCCTTGATACTCACCAACTTGTCGATATCTGCCACCAAAAACATTAGCACAAGTACTTCCCATAATCCTATTCACTACTCACCTTGTGGGTTCAAGTCCCTCATATTCTGCACCTTTTGCAAATTAAACGGCCGCACCTTATAAATCGTCTGACTCGTATCCTGAATCTGATCCGGGGTAGCCCCCCAGTCCGCCACCAGCGACACCATACACTCGCGAATAGTCTGATCCATAATCGGGATAATCTCCAGCGGATAATTATGCAGCTGCACATACAACGCCTTTGTCTTTTCAAACGCCGCCAGATTCTTGACATCCAGATTGAGATTGAACACGCCCAGCTCATGCATATTCCTCAGCATCTCGACATACACCAACTCATTCCCCTCCTCGGGCCCGACAAACTCGCCGTTGAGCCGCATCCGGTCTCGCCGGCGAAACTCGAGCAGGAAGCGCCGGAAGGAGGAGCGTGTCTTTTCGATGGAGATGTTGGTGCCCCAGATGACGCGGGTGCCTTCGTCTTCGTCGTCGTCGGCGGCGGTCGAGGAGGTGATGGCGTCGGAGGTGAAGGGGTTGGTGGATTTCTTGTCGAAGAGGCCGCCGGCGGAGGCGGGCGCGCCGTTTTCGTCCACGAAGAGACGTTGGTGGTGGCCGGGCTTTGCGAAGGTGGAGCCGCCGAGGTCGCCGCGGTAGGAGGATTTGGGCTCGTTGGCATCTGCGCTGTTGGGGTGTTAGTTACTGGCCAGGCTATACTTTGAGGTTCAATGGAAGTTCGTACAGGGCATTGCCGGCAGCGGTGTGGGCTTCGGAGCGGAGTTCGTTCTCTAGGTTGGCGCCTCGCTCTCGTGGGGGTGACGAGCTGGATGCGTATCGTAGTGGTGAGGAGACTGGAGAAGTCAGCATCAATTTCCCCACAGAATCATTTGCAATCTCCAACAACATACTATCATTATTTCTTCCTCTCTGGAATGCCTTTGGTGTAGTGGGAGACGAAGCCGCTGGGGCCGGAGACGAGGTGTTGTAAGCGAGCGGGGAGGAAGCGTAGATTGGTGCCTGAGCCTGGCGGTTTGCCCGAGGGGTAGCGCTCGCGCGGGTGGAGCGTTGCGACATGGCAATTGATGATGCTTGTCGGCGATATTAAAAGGAGAGGATTTGTGAGAGATGTTGGAGATGACGAGATCGTGAGAATTGGTGGAGAGTTGCCCTGTCGAAAGGCGAATTTGAGTTGAGGTGTTGAGTGTTTTGGTGTTTCAAGACCAACCAAAGGCAGGAGGGGCAGGAGTCGTTGTTCGCCGCAACGCAGATTTTGGCGCCAAAGGAAGACGCGTCGAAGCGCGTAGAGTACCATGCGCTAGGCTGGGAATGGAATAGAAATTAGAATCAGGACTACGAGGAACGGGATGACATGTACGCTGTGACCCATGAGTTCTCAGCATGGCCAACCCAAAGCGGTAGTAATCCCCAAGTAAGTACCTGCCAGCTTTCATACCAGACTACTAGCCAGTCAGCTACCAGAATTCTAACCACTTAATTCAAAACAGGTTCTGAGCGAGGCAAGATGCTCGAACGGGAAAACTTCACGGAATACCCTGAGCACTAGGTGTGTCTTCAGAGGCCGCCACCTACTATGATTCGAGCCCGGCTGATTCCTGCTTCGGCTCGCCTCGCTTCATTCTAGTAATTTGATTCTACTTGATTCCGACATGACGGCGAATCGTACTATACTCTGCGCATTTACCATATATCAAGGATCGATAATATTTGAGACAGCGGTAATATGGCGCACATGTACATACCTAAGTACGTATCTGCAGCGATTCCGAGTGGCACTGGCACTGAGATGTCATCCTGGGCCAGGGTACTAGTAGCCTTAGCAATGTTCAGAGCTCGAGGTCAAAAAGCCCAAGAGCAATATGATCCGAGAATTTCAAGTTCGTTTCCGTGACCATGTTTCTGTGGCTGCCAATATTGAGAGATTGAGACTTTGGGGGCACGAGTTGAGAGGCTCAAGTGGTAGTTCGTGGGGAAAAAGCGATGTGGTCGAAAGAGAACTTGAAGGTTCGTATTAACACTACACTGTAAGGTCACTTGGCCAAGTGGTTGAGGCCCGGCAGCCCTTTCGAAGCAACTTACGGTTGGCCTGACTCTGTGAGAGTGAGCAACATGATAGGCTGGCAATGGTGCTACTTGGTTAAGAAACGGATTGATTCCGTCAATAGGCAATAAGTACAAAAAAACAACTACGAAAAAACAAGTAAGTACTCATCTAGTATTATAGCAAGTCCACTTGGCCGAGTGGTTATGCACACTCCTCCAAAACTTCTGTTGTCATGGTTTCCTTGGCAGCCTCAGTTATCATGGTAGTATGATGGTAAAGCCCTTTACGACGGTAGTACTCCCCTGTTCAATTCTTGGATAGAGCCCTTCTTAGGAAGCCCCTCATCCAACTAATGTCTTGAACAGAGCACTACCTTAGTTCTGTGTGCTGGATACCTGAGCTCTTCAACTTAGGTGTAAATTGGATCAAACTTTGGAAATTGTAAGAAGATCTTGAGTCCTTATAAGGCCCAAATCAGGGTCAATTTAGCATGGAAATGCATAATCTAGGGTGGACTTGTACTTTTTTTTTTCAAAGTCTTGGAGGTGGGGGGTCTCGCGAGGTTTCGCGTTGGGGTCGTGCATACTATGAGCTTGTCGTGATGGTTGCCAGGCGTGATTGAATTGTGAGGCTCAAGGTGAGAGTGCCTCGATCGGTCGTTGGGATACATTATTGTGTTTGAGCTTGAAGGGCAGATTTTCACCAGCTACTTAGTATGTGGATCCATCATCAATTTTAGGCAACCTTCTGCCCTCACACTCAGGAATGTCAAGCATCACAGAAACCATAACTCGATCAACGGTCCGTATATTCGCAACATAACCCCGGGCCGGTATTCTACACCCCCCAACCTCCACAACCTCCACAAGTAGAGGACACCATCAACAAGCGATACAAGACAAACCAAGGCCAGTATCTCGAAGTCCCGACCACAAATCAACAAATCCCATATGCACCATGAAATAACCGAACCACCCCACCAAGGCGATAAGGACGCTATAAAGTAAATAATTAACCGACCTGCCCCAGAGCAGCAAGGAGGTAGAAGGAGAGAAGCAATTCTCGACATGAGAGAAATAAAAGGTACTAAAAAAGTAGGATATAACAAGTAGAAATAACCGAACCGCTAGATCAACGCCCCGCAGTAAGGAATAGAACAAGAATCGCTCAAATAACTCTGAAAACATGTTAGCAGAGAGGGGTAATAATAAAAGACAACAACGAGTACTCGAGTGAAAAGACATGCAAACACCAAACAAATGCTAATGCCCCACAAATGCAAAAGCACCAAACTCCCCGAACAAAAGAAAGAAACGAAATGAAGCAGCAACAACATGACATGCTCAAAGAACAAAAAACAACACAAAAAATGAAAACAACGGCAACTCAAGCCAAGAACCGAGACAGCTAATACCCCCTCCCATCCGTCCTCCCCACAACCCCAAACACAAACGCCGCCTCCCTCTCATACTGAAACTTGAGAATGAAATAATTCTGCCTGATGCCTCCCCACCCATGATCGCCCAGCTCCTCCTCATGCACCGGCACACAAATACTCACGCCCTTCCTCGCCGTGCGTTCAAACTTGGCGCGGTCCAACACGCGGTCAAACACAACCTCATTCTTCTTCCTAATGCTCGCAATCACGCGCTTCTCATTCGGATTATTCCGGCGATTAAAAACCGTCAGGTAGACCGGGCCGGCACGCACCCACTTCCCGTCCTTAGTCCCCGCGAGCTTGGAGTAGCAGGTCGCCTTGACGGCGTTGATGATGGGGGCGGAACCGTCATAGTCGAGGATTTGGATTGGGGGCGTGGCGGAGCCGGTGGAGGTTTCGTCGGAGGCGGCGGAGGATTGGTCGATTGTGGTGGAGCCAAAGAAGCGTTTCTTCTTGACAAAGTTTGAGATTGCGGAGGAGAAGGATTTGGAGGAGGCGCCGGACGAGGCGATGGAGGCTTTCGGGCCGGAGCGGAAGGAGAGGTTGCGGCCGAGGGCGTTCCAGCCGCGCCGGACTTCTTTGGCGGCTAGCGCGGCGTCTTCGGCTTCGAGCTCTTCCATGGTGCGGATGGGTTTGATGGGGATCATGGTGGTGGCGGCGGCGGGGGGTGAAGGGGTGAAGTTGCGGAAGCCGTCGCGGAGGGCGTTGGCGTCGAATTGGTTGCGGCAGCGGAACATGATGCGGGTGCGGTGGCCCTTGGTGTCGATGATGTTGGCGAGAGACACGTCGAGACCGGTGCTGCCAGACATGACGGTTGTGTTGTAAGGCATGGTGTAGCAAAAGGTAGGCTTGCGAGTAAAAATCTCGGGAGTCTCGTAGTCGCCATTTGGATGGGCACGGGCAAGATTCTGGGCCTCCAGCAATAACTTGTCATCATCCTCGCGCTTGAGGTGGAGCTCCAACTTGCCGAACGTTATTCTGACACGCAGTTCCTCGCTGACCTCAAGTTCCCACCTGCAACCATCCTTCCACACAAACAATGTAGCATATCCATTGAGTCCAACCGCTGGTCTTTGCTTTGGCGAGTCTGGAACCGGAGCTGGGGCCTGCTTGGTTTTGATGATCGACAACTTCCTGGTTGGATGGAGCTTATTCCTCGGCTCGATAATCATCAGAGGCATAGCATAATCCCTCTCCTCATCCAACTCCTCCTCGCTCCGAACATCCCTAATACTCTTCCTCGAGCGCTGCGAGTGATGACTTCTCCGACTATGATGAGACTTCTGGCTCCTATGACTAACCTGTCTCGACAAGGTCGCCAACTTCGCCGCCTCAGCCCTCCTCTCATCCTCCGACGTATCCGCATCCGAGGTAGTGGTAAAGTCCGAAGTGTCCAACTCATCGACCTTAACGGCTGGTGGCGGCTTCAACATTTCCTCGTCGGTATGCTGGATGCTAAGGCTCTTGAAAGACCTCTCAATGTCCTCGCTGCCGTCTGAAGTCGAGCTGATACTGCTAGTATCGTCGCTGGCGCTGGTGCGGTAGTCATCAACCGACATCTCGCTGCCACTATGCGAGCGGGAACGGGAGTGGGGGCGGGGGCGTGGGCTGGACTTGTGAAAGTGTTCCTCCTCGTCATCGTACTCCTCCTCAGACTGGCTAAATTCCTCATGAGACATGGCAGAAGCAATCGAAGGCTGATACTCATGCTTAAGCGGACTGGAATTGCGTCTTCCAACGCCCGGGCGCTTGCTCGGAGCAATAACGACAGGCTTGAGAGCAATATGAGGCTTGATCCTCAAGCTCTCACTGATACTAGGACTCTTAGTCCTCCTCGCCGCCATCTTTGATCTCGACGGCACTCGATGAGGCGGTGGCGGCGGAGGTGGGCCCTCAGATTCAGCTTGATGGCCGTCATCATCACTCTCAGAAGTGGTAGTGTCGTCAAGATGCCGAGTTTCCGGAACAGCCAGCTCAGGAATATCGTTGAGGGTGGTAGTCGGCATGGCGAACAATCCATTCTCGTAAGCCGGATCTTCATACTTGGGGCTCTTGACGCTCTTTGCACTATGTTTCGAGCTCTCACGACTAATGGTAGTCGACTTTGTGCGTCTCGAGCTCGACCTCCTGACGATAGGGTTGGTACTCGACTTTCTCGAAACAGCCGACGAGCGTCTCAGGCCCGTGCTACTAGCAACCGTCGACTTTGAGTCCATCCGCACCGGTGTAGTAACCTCACTCTGCCCCTTCTGCCTGACCGAAGCAAACGTAGCATCTACCAACCAATTAGCTTCTCGTCCACTTCCATCACCAAGCTTCCACTTACCCCGTTCATCCACCCCACTCTCACTCTCACTCCCCCCCTCCTCCTCAATCGCCTCCAAATCCATCTCCCTCCTCACCTGCAACTCCCTCCTCAACCTCTCATCCTCCTCCTCCTCCCTCCTCTTCTCCTCCGCCACCCTCCTCACCTCATCCTCAAACACAATCTCGCGGATATCATCCGCATGCCCCAACATCCGCGCCCAATCCTTCGCCACCCCCGGCTTGGCCGAGAAGATCCTAAACATCTGCCTCATCCTCCTCTGCACCCCCGTATTCCTATCCGTAATCGTATACTCATACCTAACATGGACCGTCATCCCATCCCTTTCAAGTCTCGCCTTAAGATCCGCCAGCGAAAACGGCGGGTACAGCAGCGATTTCTGAGCGGTGCCTTGGAGTTGGCGGCAAACAAGCACCTCGTGGTTTGGGCCCGGCGCGGCGGGCTTGCGCTCACGGAGGATAAAGACGACGTCCTGCTCGACTAGCCCGGCAAACGGATGCTCCATCTTCATCTGGAAGGTGTCGCGGGCGCGGACATGTTTGTTGCGAGAGTCGAGGGAGAAGGGGAGTTGTTTGAAGCTGTAGAAGGAGCGAACCTGGTCGACGACGACGGTGGCGGCGAGTTCGTCTTCGATGCGCTGATCTTCTTCGGCGACACGGGCTGCGGTTTTGGCGAGGAGGAGGCGCCAGGATTCGGCGGCTTCGGTGGTGAGGGGGGTGGGGGATTTCGCGTTGAGGTACTTCAATTGGCGACGGTAAAACGTTAGCGGATCATACATTCGCGGCTCCATAACTGAAGAATTGGTGGGAAGGAAAGGAAAGGGTGGGCGAGAGGCGGGGAAGAAAAGAGGAAAAACGACATGCAAGAAGGAAAGACACAAAAGAGACACGCCAAACGTACCTGAAAGAACTTTGCATTCCTCTTTATAGCCACCAACGGCCTCTTGAGCAAATACGCAACATCCACCTTCTCCTCCTCCGGCTCCTTGACGCTCTTCATCCTGATGGGCGGTGTTCTGCGTTCCTCACCCGGTTCAGGTGTATCGGCCTCACCGGCTAACAAATCCAGCCGAGACTCAAGACCCTTCCTGGCCTCTGGATCAATGCCAGCAGCAGTAAAGATATCCTGACTAAAATCATAAGCCTCCTCATACTTTGGCACCGACACAATAATCTCCTGAAACCCTTGTCGCCAGGCAGGAAGATACTTTGCATAGTGATGAACGGCATCTCGACTCCAGGCAGCCAGTTTAGACGCATCCGTGGTATCGATCTTTGCATGCAGCCTCTGTAGCTGATTCAGGACGGTACTAAGCTCCATAATCTGCGGCAACGTGTTGATCGTCTTGCCAGCAATATTGCCGCCGATAGCTCTCTGGAGGCCCTTTGCAATATCGTTATCCGTCTGGTCAAGAGCCGCCATGATCACCGCCGGCACAACATCATTCACCAGCGTGTCCAACTCGCGCCTGTATCTTGTCTCCTCATACGTCAACGTCTTAAGCAAGTCATCGACCGACACCTTCTCCGCCACTCTCTTGGCCCTCTTCTTTTTGCTCGCCTTGCTCTGCCTGCTCCTCACACTCTTTGGCCTCTCGGGCTTGTCAACATCAATAGAGCAAAGCGTCAATAAATCGGCCGTGCTAATTGTCTTTGCCGTCTCCATCTGCTGATAAACCCGGCTCTGCTTCCTCGAGAGTTTCCCGGAATTCTTGGATGCTTGGCGCTCTGGACCGGGACTAGGAACCTGAAGAAGATCCCTCGTCTCTGGCACAACCGCCGGGACAACGGTATTAGTCTTTCCGGACCTCCTACTACTTGGATCCGTCAGTGGCGTGACAGTTGGCCGTCCACCATGGCTTGTCGGCGATTCACTGATTGTCGTGCCGGTTGCAGTTCGCGTAAGAACACTGGGACTACCAGGTCTGGGAGATTCCGGCTTGACGACAATTTGCGGCTGCGGTTGTGGTGGCGGTGGAGGTGGAGGAGGAGAGACCTTTGGCGGTGCAAGAACCGGAACGGGCGGGAATGTCGGCGTTGTTTGGACCGAATTGATGGGCGGACTAGCCACAGGCGAGATGATGGCTGAAGGCTTGGACTTGTGCTTCTTCTTGTCCTTCTTGTCCTTCTTATCCTTCTTCTTCTTCTTCTCCGACCTCGGCTTGGAGGAGACATCCGAGACAGTGTCAGCATGGGCCTGCATCTTCTTCCTCTCCTTAGCCCTCCCACGAGAACTTTCACTCCCAGCCCGTTCACTACTCCTCTCACTCCCCCTCTCACTTCCCCTCGCCCTCGATTTTGACCTGGACCTTGACCGGCTTCCAGAACGTCCATGAACAATCGGCATCCTCGGCGGCGCAAGATCATGAACATGCGGCAGGCCCCGCTTCGATCCAGAGTGCACCGAAGACATCATGCAGTCCACGCAATTCTTACATTCCGAGCAAGAAGAAGTACTACAAGAAGTCCCCGAGCGTCCACGAGACTGCGAGCGGCTACGAGCCTCCGATCCAGACATTGGCGGCACAACCTCATCAGCCCTAATGGACCTCCCAGCAAGAAGCTCGGCCTTGACAGCTTGAATGAACGACGACAACTTTGGCTTCTTCGGCCCATGACTATCGTGCTTGGTATGCTTATGCTTATTCTTCCTCGACGTCCCGGACGCACCAGACGCATACGGCGAGTTGTTATCCCCCTTTGTCCTAGGCGCCGAGCCTCTACTAGAAGTCTCATAGCTTCTAGCATCCGCACCATTGACCGGCAGTCCCTTCCCACTATCCATCGAGTTCTTCGCAGAGTGCCTACTAGTCACACTCGGGAAGACGTGGGCCTCGACCTCCTTTGCCGGCTCGTTCCTGTAGCCGTGGGGGATCTGCTGCTCTGGGACAAAAGTGTCTACGTATGGTTCCTCGGCAATACGAGCAGCCCAGGCTTCGACGCGCTTCTTGACTTTCATAGGTTTGGCATCTTTGATGGTGGAGAAGCGCTTGAGTTGTTTGCCGGGGGGGATGTAGGCGTTTTCGTCGTCGGGGGGTGGTGGGGTGACTTGGGGGACGAATTCTTCTTCTTGGGTGGGAGGTTCGAGAATAGAAGGCTCGAGAACGGAGGGCTCTTCGGGAATTTCGGAGAGGATGTTGACGGCCGGTGGAAGATAGGAATCTGCCAGAAATTAGCACAAGTTGTAGTAAATGAAAATCGACTTACCGCCGGAATAACTGTCTGCATCAGAAGAGCGAAGTGGAACATCAGGTTTAGGAAAAGACTCAAGAGGCGGTGGTGGCTCCAACTTAAACGGAAAGACTGGCTTAGGCTGTGGCTTCTCAACAACCATCGGAATAATCTTTGGTACAAACGCTGGTTTCGGTTGCTCCCTAATTGGAGTAGCCGTCGTCTTGATAGTAGTAGTTGGCACAGGCACAACGGGCTTCGGGAGTGAAAGAGGTTCAATTGGCTTGTTGTAAGCAGGCGTTGGCTTTGGCTGCCCAGGAGCGACCGTCCGTTGGGTAATGTGTGTGTGAACAAAAGATGCGGGTTGCTGCACCACTCCATTCGAGGCTCCAAGCACCGGTGATCCCGGTAGCGAATCAGGTAACGGGACGGTAGCGGCGAGTTCCGGTGAAGAAGGGACGGATTCGGGAAGAGGTATGCTGACAGCGGAGACTTGCTCAGGTGGCATGCTTCCATAGTATCCATAGATTGAAGTTTGAGGCTGCGGCGGCTCAGGTGCAGGCGCAGGTACAGGCACAGACTGCCTCTTTGATGATTCACGATGATTCCTCTTTGATTTGCTGCGTTTGAGCATGTCCTTCTCCTCCTTCCTCGTCACCGAGTAGTCTCGTTTAAGAAAGAAAGGAGACCTAGGAGACTTCTTGTCATCATCCGTCGACTCCGCCTCTGTGTCTCTCAGTCGCGAGGCAAGATCCTTGCGTGAAAAGTCACTATACTTGACACTCAACTTCTTTGACTTTGACTTTGACCTCTTGAGCGACTCTCCTCTCTTCATCGACGACTCTTCCCTTGCTTTTGAAAGCACACCAGCAAAAGTCTTGACAATCTTCAATGGGGCCGGTTCAGCAGGTGGGGAACTCTTCCGTCTCTCAGCTGCCTGGTTTTCTGCAGATCTCTTAGCCTGCAGAAACTTTGCAACTGGAGCCTCCTTGCGACTGAACTGAAGTGGCTCAATCTTGGTATTGTAGTCGTACCGGTGCTCGGGTGGACGATCAGCAACCACAGGCTTCTTCTTGAGCTTGTTCGGTTCCGGTGCTCGAGGTCCTTGGAGCTTGACAGATTCTTCCCGCTTGAGAGGCCTTTGCCTCGTCCCCCAATTCTTGTCTCTGGGTCCAGCAAGATTCGACCTTTGTCGTTGCGGTAAAGGCAATCCATCTCCTCGAGATTTCGTCGGTGACCTCGCCAATGGTGAGCTTTTCGTGGGACTCCTTGTCCGCAGAGGTGCTACTTCCGAAGCAGACTCCGGGCTATAGGGTCTGGTTGGTGGCACCCACCCCGAGAGATTGACAACCCCAGTCTTCTCCTTCCCCAACGGATCACCATACTGTGAGCCGTAGTTGGATCCCATCTCTGACGCAGCCTTTTCCAACTCCTCCATAAGAGATTCGACATCCGTCTTTCCCGTCCGTGCCGTTCCAGTCGGACTACCTCTCCGCCGTCTCCTAGACCTGCGTCGAACAATCGGGACATCTCCAGTCGGCGGCTCATCCACCAAGCTCACACCCTTCGGCCTCTCCTCCGTCTCCGTCTCCGTTTCGGGCTGCCGCTTTTTCTTTTTCCGTTTACTTGCATAGACCCGAATGCCGTCACCCTTGTAGACCCTTATCCCATCATCTGCACCTGTACTCAGCGCCGGAGATTTCGGTTCCGCATTTGCAGCTTCAGGCATAACCGGCTTTGTCGCATCAAAGTTCGGATCCATCAGCAGTCCCAGCTCCTCTCTTCTCGACAACGGCATACCCACTACTCCATTCGCCGGCGGCGACCCCAGTCGTTCAAGATGCATATCCTTTGTCGCAACCGTAAGATTCGATTCATCAGCTCCATACCCCCCAGTGTACACCTGCATAGCCTTATCCTGCTCCTCCGGTTCCTCCCCACCACTCGTCTTTGGACTTCGTGACCGTCGCCGTCGTTTCGTCTTTTTCCGTTTCAGAGGCGTTATCCGAATTCCATCATCACCCGGCACAACTATCGTCTTTGCCTTCTTCAGCCTGACCCCTCCATCCTCCGCATCCTCCCACTCCGTATCCGTCTTGTATGACTTGCGTCGTTCTCGCTGCTCCGGTGATGACTGTTCCTTCCCGCTATCGTAGGCGACTCTGTATTTCGAATTCGGCGTCTTGCTACGTCTCATCTTCCGCTCTCGATCCTTGTACCGTCGTTCTCGCAGGACCTCTCGGTCAGCTTCACTCGCACTCTCCCACATGCCGCCTCCAGTACCTTCCCGATCACTCCCCGCGACTGAGCTCCCTGCCCGACTCCGTACCGGTATGATTGGCGGCGGCGGTAATATCTCCGGGTCCCCACTGACAATCCCCCCACCATTCGCCTGCCACTGCCGGATCTTCTCCCGCACCGACTTTGTATCATGCACACCCATCTTGTTCCCGATATCGATCTTGCGCTCAAACTCCGTCTGGTCCCTACGCTTACCCATGTTATTTGCGCCAGACTGGAGGGTTTCAAAGACGTTCTTGGGCTGCTTTTTGGTGGTGGTGGTGGGAGGGGGGACGTAGGCTCCGAGGCCGCCTGGGCCCATCCCGGCGCCGGCGATGATCTTGCTGAGGTTCTTGAGTGGTGTTTGGACCTTTTTCGGAGGCGATGGCGTGTAGGTTGGATGGATGGAGGGGCCGGCGTGGGTGAAGATGTCGTTGGGGTCGCGGAGGCGCCGTCGTGGGGCTTCGGCGGGGGGCATTGTGGGTGGTGTAATTAAGTATTAGGAGTTATTGTATGTAGGTTGTGCTATTGTACGGTGATGGGCTGGTGAAAGGGAAGGAAATGGGAGACTGGTGGGCTGATTCAGGGTCGCGACGCGGATGGGATGACGATGGGTGTAATTTCGTAGGGATTCGAGGTAATGAGAGCGACGGGAACGGTTGGATGAGCTGGCGCCGTTCGACTGGTGAAGGGAGTGATGCGCCGCGAAAGAAGGGGCAGAGAACGCTGGCGAATAAGGCGATTCGAAACGGAGGTGGTAAAACGGAAGGACTGAAGAAGTAAAGTGCAAAAGAGAACGGAAGATTTGAAAAGACGAGAAAAAATTAGATGAGATGGGCCGGTGACGAGGGAAGGTTGGTGTTGCTTTTGCTTAGGCGGAAGAGAAGCCTGAGATGAGGAGAAGAAGCTTTGTCGAGGGACACTGTGAAAGCAGCTGAGGAATGACGGAGGCTTGAGGGGATCGGTGTAAGCGAAGATTCTAAACTCAAAATTAAGCTCGTTAGTAAAGAGTCCTTGCACCTGTCAAGGTTTAGTCCCTGACGACTGGTTCCTGAGCAGCAGATTGAAGAAAGAGAGACGAGATGAGCCTCAACATCCAAAAGTTCTAGACAGGATATCCCGACATCATAATACCCAAGATTCGCTTCCGTTGATGTTGTGACCCGCATCCATCTCTCCCTCTTCTCGCTGACGACAGACTTGCACAGGGCAAAACTGCAGTTGCTGCACCTCCCATGCTTCCAAGCTCATTGCATCGAACCCACCGCTATTCCGGGAACTTGAAAAACCTCACCTTCAACAAAGTACCCCTCCCATCCCTGAATTCCCTTTCAAATCGTCGTGATGCAAAAGTTCCAGTAAAACGCACAGCGCGTAGAGATCGAGCAGCGAAAGAATCAGCCGCCAAAAAAGGACAATGACAAAAAGGTGTTGGTGAGGTGGATGAAATGACAAAGGTGTCTCCTTCGCAAGGCTGTAACGAACATTGAAGGGGGAAGGAGCCGTTGTGCCTTGGCGGTCTCCCCCGCGCAGTTCTGCTTTCAACCACTCGACCGGCAAACAAGAAAAGTGAAAGCTGAACCACTCACCACGACACAAAGCCTGCAAAGCCTGGAAAAAACAAAAAGTCGCAACACATCGTGACCAAGGAATACGGCAGCCTGTCCGATCGGAGCATTTGAAGGTTATCTCAGACATGGTATCACGTATCTCACTGGCAGTACGCCCTATGCCTGTCATAACGCGGTGCAAGTATGCACACTATATCTGAGCCTACAGGGCTCTTCCTTGCCATACACAAAGTGTTATTCTTATCAGAGCTTACCCTAGTTAACTAATGCCTATTGACCTCATCCTGCTGCCAAATCTTGAACCTGCAGCAAGTTTACGAAACCAGCTTCAGGGACGACATCTCTTGCAAATTGAGCCGGCATCGACTGATTGGGCGGCTTCGAATTTCTTCTCTGTTGTTCGAAACTTCAATCCAATTCCTGTTAGTTACCTAAAAGAACAGCCCGTCTTTGAGAATAAAACAGCTGATTTCATCTCTACTCAGCCTGAAGCATCAACGGTAGAACTGTGTTGGTACAGCGACGGCTGGATGCATTGTCAACCAGAAAGGACGGAGAGCGGCTGGAAACAAACGACATGTCGAAAAGTCATGTCCACAAGCCAATTCTCACTTTTGGTTGTCTTTCTCCGTTGATCTGCGTCAGTTCGTATATCGAAATGCAAGTAATTCTAAACAGCAGACGATCAAAAGCAGACCCCTATCACCATAACCAGGTGCCTGGAGCACAGCCCTTTCACGTCCATCGCTACAGGCAAAATGAACACAGTCGAACTTCTCCATACTTACGAGCAACAGCAAAGATATATGTAGAGAAACGCCGGTGGAGACAGGCAAGATGCAAAAGAGATGGTGATCAGAGTGGGATTTGAACCCACGCCTAGTTTCCCAGACCAGGATATTGTGCTAAGGTAGACCTTAACCTGGCGCCTTAGACCGCTCGGCCATCTGACCCTTGATGTATCGGGATGCCGAGCACCTTTCTTGTTGGGTATAGCGATGCAGGCCGACGGTATTGAATGATGAGACAGCCATCAGGATAGAATATCAAAGTTTGAAAAAGCCAGTCCGCAAAGTAAAGCGTCGGTGCTGCCGAAGTTGCGAAAATTGATGTCAATAAGCCGCGAAAATGTAGTTTTCGTCGTAATCCCCCCCGGAATTCTGCTTGCAGTACCCGGAAGCGGCAGATGCTTGTAGAACCATTAAAAGAAGAGCTTTCAAGCCCACTCTCCCCGACCAGAGTCGAACTGGTGACCTGCAGATAACTGATGAACATTACAGTCTGTTGTGATACCAACTACACCACAAGGAGAAGCGATGAAGGGTTAAGCTGAGAAACCGTACTGTACAGGTTGTTGTATAAGCCAGCACTTTCACGTTGTTGATGCTACCTTGTGCGGTTTTGCCGAATACCGGCATCAACAGGTCAGATGGCCGAGCGGTCTAAGGCGCCAGGTTAAGGTCTACCTTAGCACAATATCCTGGTCTGGGAAACTAGGCGTGGGTTCAAATCCCACTCTGATCACCATTTCTTTTGCTTCTCAAGAATTGGCTTGATTACGGTAGAAGTCTAGATGATATCTTTGTTCACTCTTGACGATCGAGGTTGCACTACTGAGAAAGTGGTTTTATATTGCAGTTCGTTACCACTAAATATGAAGTATTGTGTTGAATACCACATGAAGGATGCATATGGTTACAGTGAATGTAGAGTAAAGGTTGGTGCACAGTAAACTTATAATACACAGAGCAGAATTAATATTCAACAAAACTGTAGTTTATAAAGCAAGCAGCATCCATTGAAACTTCATAACATCATCCTCAATAACCCCAAAACCATATAACTAAATACACAATACCTTTGTTGCAGTCTCATCCGACTACCCTGAATCCGACCAATCTCTCACCGCCATCGTTGGCGCCGTTGTCATTCTCCTGCCACTTGGCTTTAGGTGCTGCAGAAAACCCAATTTTCATGGCCCGATAAAACTTCGAAGGATGAGAGCTTTCAAGAAACAGACCTCGCTTCCAGAAGCGATTAACGGCAAGACATGACCGAATGCTAAGGCCGCAATCCACTGTTAAAGCTCCGTGCCTGAGTCCACCACCTCCTGGGGGTTGGTAGGGCCGTTCATTGCTGAGCACAATCCAGCCAGCAGTCACCGCGTCAAAATACAGCATCCTAGCCTCACGTACCAAGCTCAGTGTTGTCTAGGTTGGGAACCGATGCCTCGTGACTCCGACTTCCATCGAGCGAGTATTGTCTTCAGCGACGTCAGCGACTTTGAGGAGCAGAAGGCGATTCATGGCAGTCAGTGTTGTAGTGATAGCGATGACCTCTTGCCCTTCCTTGTCGGTGATCTCTTGGGTCGTAAAGGTGGGATAGTTGACCTCTGTCAAGATGAAGGCATAAACGACATTTGTGGGCCGTCCTTTCGTCATGCTAACAGGCAGAGTCTCGTGAAAGACCCTCATTCCGTCGGCGTTGATCGGATGGTCCATTCCACCAGTGTGCTGTAGTAGGCACACATTGACAGGAGACTTGTCTGTCGAAATACCAGTTCGGTAAAAGATTAAGGAGTCGCTTTCGATATCAGGATGCTCAATGAGCTGGCAGAAAAGACTCTCCAAGATATCGTCTTCGCCATTGTCCTTATGGTCAGAGGTCGAAAGATACCAAGACTGTAAGAGGCTGTCTGCGCTACCTTTGCACGGCCCCAGTTGAGATCTTTACCTGTCTTCAGCTTTGGAATTGAATTTAAACTTCAATTTGATGGTGAGGAGTAGGGTAGGCCCGTGTGGAGCATAGACGACATGGTTGTCTGCAGGTGCTGCGTCGTTCTGTTGTTGTGGTACTAAGCCACAGCAAGACAAGTTGTAAGGGCTGCAACCCATTTCTTGACAACGACAATATCCTCCTTGTGAGGTGGCCCCACCGGTGTAGAGAACGGCCGAGGACGATTGAAGCGTGTATATGTCTGGAAAAATCGTGGTCTGGGAATCGAGCGCTAAAAAGCTTGCTCTGATTCTTCAGAAGTTGTTTTGCTGAAAGGAATCCTGCCATTCAAAACCTGTTGCAAACTCTCCGTCCTACCTGACTTCTTAAGACAGATAAAATGTTCATCATGTTTAAACTTGTCGACACTGATCGTGAGGTTTCTGACACCGACGACCTGCCAGTTTGCGATGCAAACTTCGATGAAGTATTTATCCTGAGAACCTGTTAGTGATTTATTTTCAAACAGAGTGAAGCATTGTAATACCCAATTAAAACTCTTTATAGCCATATCTTGTCCAGTTCGAACCATCATAACATGGCCTGCAGCAGAATCCAGTGCAACTCCACGGCTGTCCAACTGCTTTGTGCTGGCAAAGAAGTAACCAGACTTATCCTTCTTCGCAAGGAACTCCTGAGTAGTTACGCCTTGCACTTCCTTAAACAGACGTGCGGTAACAAGTGCCAACTCCCTAGCCTCGCTCGAAAACCTGGGATGGTATTGAACGGCCTCACTGAACGCAATGCGCTCTGCTACTTTCTGGGTGGAACGCCCGTCCATATTTGAACCATTACCCTTGAAGCATATTATCCTTGGGGGAGATGCTTTCGAACTAGACGCCCGGAAATTCTTGAGCTGTACTAGGAACTCCTCGGTAGTCCTGCGGCATTGAATCCAATTGAATCTGCCATTTTCTTGTCTTCATCGGTGAATAAAGGATGGCCCTGGACAATCATAACACGGCCTGCGGCATCAATCTCCTCGTCTCCATCAAAATGTTTCACCAATGCTGAAGGCTCAAGAAAGATCTTTCGAATATCCTGCTTCCTTTGAACATCTTTTGCATAGGCAACGACGAAAACCACTATCCCTCCTCTCTGAAGCCGCCTGTGATAGTCGCGCCCGTCGAACCTCGAGGCCCAAATCCTTGCAGAAACTCGCAATTCATGAGAACCCATAAAAATCCACCAACGGGTAAAGCAGCTCTCAAATGAACGACCTCAACCCAGCTTGCCATCTCCTCCAAATAGCCTCCACAAGCAGTAGAGCAGAGAAACTCCCGACACCCAGTCGTCAAAAAGAATAAAGCTCAATCAAAAATATAACAAAGCCCCAAGGACGAGTCCATGAGTGAAAGGCATCGTGAAGAAAGGATGTGGAATTTCTTGTTGCGTTGTGTTGTGTTGTGTATTGTTGTTGAGAGAAGGTAAGAGCAGAGTATTGGTGTTGAGAGAAGATAAGAAGTGATGGGTGAAGTAGAAGAAAGGGAGAGAATGGCGGTATATATATGCATCGATAGGCTTAGGAACCTGGGAAGGCCTGAAGGAGCAAGCTCGCGGTGGCGAAGGGAGGAGGAGGTGTCGACTGCTGGATTTGTCCGAGGTTGTTTTCAAAAGGGAAGGTCTCCGTGAAGGCCAGTAGTAGTCGTCTTGCCTAAGTAGTTCGTCGTTTCAGCCTTCTCGATCGGGTCGACTGCGTTTCGAGAGGAAGTTGGGTGGGGATCATGTTTACCTTTCTCTGTCCTCCTTCCAGTCTCGATAGCCGACCTGTCAGCACGAGGATCATATTCCCACGGAGGTACAGAAAAATCACATTGACAACAGTCTCAGAGAATCTCAGGATGGTGCAACTTGAAGCACATGTGATGGCACAGTAAATTCTCATTTCCTAAGTACCAATGTCAACCCAATTACCAATAAAGCAGCCCAAAGTAAAAAGAGGTACCCAAGCAGTTGAACAAAATCAGATAAAAAAAAATCTATGGAAGCTCCAATTCCATCAAGACAGGCCAGAAGAAAAAATCACCTTCTGAGAACGACAGGCCAAAGCAGCCATCCAACACGGCTCATACGCAAAGAAAAGCACTTCACAGAAGAAAGAGAAGAGAAGAGAAGAGAAGGGAAAGGGTCAATAAGTCATACATTAGCACCCACTGCCAACCGCTGCCCCGTAACTTTGCAGCAAAAATCAACTCGCAAGTAAAGAACAAAAAGTACCATAAGTCACCATACAAACGGAAAATCAAGTCAAAAACTCTCCTCACACACTCATCGCAACAAGACGGTTACACACCTCCACCGCCTACTCCTAGTCTTATTCGCCACCGGCCTTATCGATAGGATTCTGCGACTCCGTCATCGGACTGACATCATCACTCCTAGGTGCTTGTTTCGATTCTCCAAAGCTAACACTCTTCATTCCCTCGATGACGGGACTGAGATTCGTATCCTCACCGCTAGTCCGTCTACTAACCGGACCGGAATGGATATTGGGAGTCACGTCGCCGCCGTTTCCGGAGCCTGGCGTACGGGCGCCTGAAAGAAGGTTGAAGGTACTATCGTAGGACGACTTCTCAAGGATCGACATGTACGCCCGTCTGGAAGGATCGGCTTGTCTCTTCTTCTTCTTCTTCTCGCGCTTGTTGGATGGACGAACGACGATAACTGGAACTGGAGAGTGTTGAAGGCAGTATTTGGAGACTGAGCCGGGAAGGAGGCCTTGAAGACCACCGAGAGAACGGCCGCGGGTGCCGACAATCAGGATGACAGGCTCGTAGATGTGGATCTAGTCGGGCGACTGGGTTAGCAAGTGTTGCCACTGTCAGTGAAAAGAGAGCTACTGACCATACGCTGGATGGTTTCCTGAACCTTCCCTATGGCGAATTCCAGTATAATACTGATGGCCTTCTCATCATCATTCTTTTCAATGATTTTCTCCATCAATTTCCTTGCCTCGGCGCGATATTCTTTCTCACCGTCTACGGCGTCTTCGGAAGTGATCTTGCTGTCCTTGTCGACGACTCTCAAACAGACGATTTCATCTCCATCATCAACAAGCTCTTCAAGAAGCCATTCCAAAGCGTAATCCGAGTAATCATTCTGGTCGTGGCCACAAAGAAAGGTGCGAGAACGGCGACTGTAGCTGTAGTCTTTGTGCTTCGCTTGGAGGGTCAAGGAAAAGTCGGGAGCGTCCTTGTTGTCAAAGGTGTCGAAAGAAACGCGCTTGATGAAGGTCCTGTTCGCCAGAGAAATGTTACGTCAGTGGGGCTCAGCGAGATTTCATGGTCCAAAGTGGGCAGATCGTCAAGCACCGAGGAAGGGTCCCAATTCAACCGGCGTGAGCGTATCGGTGATAGCTCGAGGGTTGAACAGACTTCTCTTCTCTCTCGGGCTTTGAAAGGGGAAGAGGAAACGATGAGGGAGGAGGACGGCGATTCAACTTACGGTGGAGGAGGAGGCGAAGAAAGCGATCTTCCACGGTCGACGGATGGAATATGTCGGTTCGGAGTCTTGAAGGAACTGAGCGAGCTTGTGGCTAGATGTGTACTGGACTTTCTTGCTTGAGCAGGCTCATCTGGCAGCTTCGCGAAAGCAATGGAGGGTTTCTTTCCAGGTTCCGGCTTTGGTTGAAGAATGGGTGGCGATGATGAGTCGGTTGATGGGTTAGAGGAAGAGGAAGGCATCCAAAGTATTCGGCTTTCTGTCTAGTCCGTAGCGTTTGGGCGATTTGGGGATTGAAGTCGGGAAGGTTTGTATGGGTATCGGTGTTGTGTTTTTTTCTGTTTGCTGGTTGGTTGTTGGGAGGGAGGTTGTGGTGGTTAAGAGGTGGTGGAGCGGGAGAGGGAGAGATGGCGGGTATGATGATGGCTCTTGGGTGCGTTAAGTACCCTTTCACACTTTCCAAGCGATCTGCTTTCGGGTTGGAAGGGACAGAAGGAGGCGAGAAGAAGGAGGGAAGAAGACCAACTCTAAATGCCTTTAGGTGCAGTTTAAGAAGGATTTTGGTCTTTGCCGTGCGTGAGAAATACTGGGCGGGAAATCGAACCAAGACTCTGGACCGTTTGAAGCTCCAAACGTTGTTGAAAATATGCCGGCGGGGTTGAGAGGGGTGTTGTAAAGGGATAACTGGAAGGGGCCTGCAACCTTAAAAACCCAGATATCCAGTCAGCGATAAGAAGCCCATCAAACGGATGACTGATGATGGCGAACCCTGACGCGAGGGAAATAGTATGACAAGGGGAGATGAACTCACAGATCTACAAACAAAAAAAGCCGGACGATTATTTTGGACAGCACCAGATATTATCGGAAGTAGATGATGATGTGTTTAGGATTGACAATGAGGAAAGTTCGTGATGCTGTTTAACAAGCCCGAGTTAAACCCTTGAGCCTTGGAATGTGTTTACGGATGTGATTCCGAGGGTTCAGATGGAAGAGCTCTGTGGGATCGGATTTCACAAGCCAAAATGCACAAGGGGAGAGGCGGAATTGGCTTTAGTGTTGGGAGCAGGTGACTTTTTATAGAATAGCGACCGAATTTCGTTCGCCTATGAATTAACCTTTCGGATCTAGCCAGGGCTGTCGAGGGAGTCCCTGTGGTTAACGAGCGACAATTCGAACAACGACAAAGGGTTTGAACAAAACCCAAAGCAAGGAGGATGCGGATTCTCAATCAACTGTGGTCGCAGAGATGCCCTCTAGCCAATATTTTCTACCTCCTGTTCTAGATAAAGTTCTACGTGGCTTCTAATGTCTTTAGATGTCTCAGTACAATCCGACCCAATCAGATCGGCCTGCGCCTCCCTAGGCAGCGACGCATCGCTGGACGATGCAAAGTTTAAACGGTTTAAACAATGCTGATGACTCGACCGCCCCGCAAACAAATACATATACCCGTTTATTTGTACCCCTCCTTAAGGAACCTGGCGAACACAACAACCTCAGGACATGCCCGAGAATGTTTGTACATAATTCGCCTCAGTATCACCCGATCCCGGGTTTCTCCTTCCTCGACCAACGTACCACCAATATATCCGTCCAACCCGTCCCCACGCCACAAATCCCAGATCCAGAGACCAAATACACTGCGTATTCTGATGTACAGATAACAAAATGATACAAATCGTACAAGAATGACTCCTACATCTACCAGTCTCGTGTACATCTCGCCGGCAAAATGCGAACTTCACCCTGCATTACCTCCCCTACCCGAGCCTCCATTACCTAACAAACCGATCAATCACAAAGGCCATATAGAGATGATTGCACAATCCTAATGCAGTGGGTGCATATAAACATCTTGGTGCAGTGTTGTCAGGAAGTTCGCAAACGATTTGTACCTTCTTCATCTGATACCGGCACCGGGGTAATGCGCTGGGCGATAACTGATACCAGTCCTAAGACGGGTAAGACCGCAGATGCGTCCTGGCAGGACGCACGCCAACAGTTGCATCAACCTGATGGACGCATAGGCCTGGCTGAACTGTAAGGCGCCCGCCGTTTGCCAATAAACTTTCCGGTCCTTGGTGATGATGAATCCGTTTCTGCCAATCCTCCATCCAAGGAACCAGATGTCGATGCGGTTGACTTTCCCATATCGCGAGTATCGTCTTTTCGGAGCGCCTCTCTGGCCGAGATAAATCCGCTCGGGAACTTCGTGACTGCCATATTCAAGCTCTCGGCGGGTCGTGTGGATTCCTTTGTTCGTCGCTTGCCAGTGAACTTTGGCTGCGTTGGCTCTTCATGGCTGGTTGTATGGACCTTGGCTGGAGTGGGTACGAGGCTTGCATCCATCTTGGCTCGCTTGCGTCCACTGAATTGGCTCAATGTGCTTTTGGGAGTATCTTGTTGAAGATTTGTAGATTGGGGTATATTATCCTTCTCATCTCTCGTTTTCTTGCTGGTAGAGTTTGTCGACCTTCGATGTCCAGTAAATTTCCGTTCGCTCCCCATTACTGTCGTGTCGTCTGGCGACACTGTTGATAGACCAGACTGGCTTTCCTGACCATCCACAACCGTTGTACAGAAGCTATCATTTTCGAGAAAGTTCATTACCGATTCCGTAAACAGGTATTGGAAGCTCTTGTCTGCACTGGGCTGCCGTTGCGTTGGTGTGGCGAGCATCGAAATTTCCCAGCGGTAATCCAATGCGTCCAGCATCGAGTCTGTAATCTCAGTCTTCGGTGACAAGTTGGCTTCCTGTGAGGCTGCATTCTCCTTCTCCTTCTCGTCCTGGTTTTGTTTTCGTTTTTGAGATGGTTGGGAAACGGGCTTCGTTTTGCGAGGAATCTTCGGCGTTATCTTTGGTGCTGGTTTTTGTTTCGCTTCTGTGCTTGCCCTCGGTGTTTCAGTCGGCGGAGGATGGGGAGTCGGTCTATGGGTATTGAGGCCGCGTAGTCTGCCGGAAAATCGGGGTTTCTGCGACGGAGTTTGCTGTGAGTTATTACTCAAGTCCGATGGTTCGACCGCTTCCACCTTGACCTTTCTGGCCTCCATTGTTGTTCTATCGTCCGGCACAACCTTGTCTCTCTTGCGTTTTCTGGCGGTCTCCGTCTCTGCTTTCGGTATGAGATCTTCCCTACTCCGTTTCTTTTCATCCTTCTTGTCCACCATGGCCTTGGATACGTCCTGTTCCGCTAGTGTCTTCCTTGCCCTCCGTTTCCCAACAAACTTCGTGTCCTTTACCTCCAGCCTCTCTTTCTCCTTTGCCGCAAGTTTGGCTCTTGCCTTCTTCTCATCCAGCTTCCATGGTACATTCCAGTACTTTTTCTTCCACTCGAATGTCCTCTCCCATGCCTCCACCTCATCGTCGATGTAATCGATTCGTTCTACCTTTCGTAGTCGAAGCTCTTTCTGGTCTCGGAATCGCATAATCTCGCCTTTCGCTTTGATGAGTTGACCTGGATAGAAGCTGGTGGGATCGAGATTGGTCTTGCTGTGGAATATGACGCAATCTATCAACATGGTCGACGAATCATCCACTATCGCATGTCAAAACCTATCAAATATGAGTGCCTCAGAGGGGTAAACATAGGACTTACAAGTTATGATCGTCTTCTCTTCATAAGGAGTAACCCCGACAATGTATCCTACCAAACGAACGTACCGAATAGGGTTGTTGAGGTTGAACCAAGCCAGCTGTCCTACGCCCTCCGTCAGATAAGCGCTTCCTTCTCCAAATGATCCCCAAAGACTAACCATGCATTTCTGGAGGCTGGTGCAAGCTGTGGACATCTTTCGCCGTCAATCTGGCCCAGTCGTTGTATGTCGGCGAGAACTGAAATAGCGCCGGTGGGTACATCTTCACCGGCCCCTCATCCTCCGTCCCTCCAGTAGTCGTCACATTATCTTTGTCGCATTTTCGCCGACCAGCATCCGGGGATGCCATCCATATACGATGTCGGCGTGGAATAGGGGTAAGAGGTAGGTCGAGATGTCGTTTGTTGTTGCTGAAGAAACAGGCAAACGCGATGCTGACACGAGGCCTCGCGCTGGTTGGTGCGTCCAAACGTGACCAATTAAGCACAGACCACATGCTGGGAGCAAGCCAAGAAAACATTTTCCGGCCTTACCCGAAGAAGTGAAAAATGACATCAACTCCCGCGCGCACCCTTTCCCTTAGGGCTTCCATGTGGCTTTGCGGCGGGACACCATCTCGGGTAACTTGAGCCGCTGCTCCGTCACCACGATTCCCTCCGTCTCTCCGTCTTTACCCGGATTCTGTGGTTATTTATGAACCACCTCGCGGGACAACTCTCTTTCCGACCTCTTCTCCCGGCCGATAGCACGGATTTGCTCGACTCCGCCCTCACAGGACCCTTTTCTCTCATTCCGCGTGGATTTCCGAGCAGGATGGCATTCGCTGAAGATATCGGAATCTGAATGCCGCAAGTGACGTCCCAACTTCTCACGAGCTAGCAGGGCAAACTCACTATTTATCGACACTAGGATCTCTCGGAGCATCGGAGTGCTTGCAATGCCGAACGTCTCATTGGACTTTCTTTAGTTTGTTTCGTCAACGACTTAACGACTGCTAGCATGCCTGGATGACGGATGGATCAACGTTTTAGGCGTCAACCTGCAGGTATTTCTGGTTTAGCCAGGTCTTTCAATTCCTCAAAATGTACTCGGCATTGGACATCCGGAGCCTCATGACGGCTTCTGGCAATCAAACGAAGGGAAAGGAACCGGCCTCGCGCCTGTGTTTGCACATGAATCACAAAACTTGGGCTTGGATTACATGGTTGGATTGTCATCGCATGCCGGCCAGAGGTTCCGGCTGGATACTCGCTCGAGAACCACTGCTCGACACTACTCTAGGAGGATAGGAGAAGCAGAATTCAATATTACTCAGAGCCGGATAGGGATGCAGGTGGTTGCTATTGCGCAATTGAGAAGTTGGTTATGCCCGCCAGTGACACTCCTGAGTGATTCTGGTGGGAGTATATATACTGGCTGGGACTGGAGCAGAGACCCGCAATATACGGCCTCTTGCTCACCTCCACTACCTTTTCACCAGCTCTTTTACGGTTTTCGACTTGATTCATCTTCAGTTTCTTCTACAAATCGCAACTTCAACTGAATTCACCTTACGACCGGTCAGATCCGAAAAATGCAGCTTGGCGTTACTGGAGCCGCAAGGAGCGGGATGGTAGCATGCGGAGGATGGCGTGTGGGATCGAAACTAGCGACTACCATCTTGCGAGAAACCTCACAATCACACCACCCTTCACGGATACGGGCACGATTCTTCTCACTAGAGTCTCTCGACAAGGAGAAAGGCAGTAAGTTATCACCCCATGTTTGCATACTTCCTACAGATAGCTCGAATGGTTCCTGACAAGACTTTGTTTGACAGATCGTGAGCGTGTGATTATTCTAGGATCCGGCTGGGCCGGCTACGGTCTCGCTCGCTCTCTCGACCCAGACTACTACCAACCCGTCATCGTCACACCTCGAACCTACTTTGTCTTCACTCCGCTCCTCGCCTCTACCGCCGTCGGTACTCTCGAATTCCGCAATGCCATTGAATCCACAAGACTGATACCAGGTTCATCGGTCATCCGAGGCTGGGCCGAAGATGTCGACATGAAGAACAAGAAGCTCACGATCCAGAGTGCTGTTGAGCGGAGACTGAAGGACTATGGAAACGCTGGAGAGGTTGAGCGTGGGAAAGCAACTGGTTACGATCTGGTTGGAGGAGAAAAATTGGAGGTGACATGGGACAAGATGGTTGTTGCTGTCGGTTCCTTTTCTCAGACCTTCAACATCCCCGGTGTTAAGGAATACGCATACTTCCTCAAGGACATCACAGACGCGCGTGCAATCCGCAGACGTCTTCTAGAATGCAAGTCACCTCTTCACTATCATACCCAAATCCATACTAACAGCCAGTTCAGGTTTTGAAGAAGCGGCCCTTCCAACAGCACCAGAAGAACGCAAGAAGCAGCTCCTCCACTTCGCCATCGTCGGTGGTGGTCCAACCGGTGTCGAATTCGGTGCCGAACTCCACGACCTCATCACCGAAGATCTCAACCGCATCTACCCATGGCTTAAGGACTACGTCAAGATCACCATCTTTGACGTTGCCCCTCGCATCCTCACCGCCTTCGACGAGAAGCTTGGGAAATACGCCGAAAAGCAATTCGCCCGTTCCAAAATCGAAGTCCTCACCAACCACGCCGTCGAAAAGATCGAGCCAGGCTACATCCACACCAAGGAAGAAGGTGCCATCCCAGTCGGCATGGTCGTCTGGTCCACCGGCCTCAAGGCCAACCCCTTCGTCACCAACCACCTCGGTAAAACCTTTGAAATCAGCGGTGAAGACCGGAAGGGAGAGTGGGAGCTCGTCAAGAACCCACGCACCAAGGGTCTCCAAGTCGACAACCACCTCCGAACCCAGCTAAGGTCAAAAACCGACGAGAACAAGATCATCCCCTCCGATGCCCTCTACGCCATCGGCGACTGCGCCAACCTCCCCAACCCACTCCCAGCTACCGCTCAAGTCGCCAACCAGGAAGCGCAATACCTCGCCAGCACCCTCAATGCTGTCGCCAAGAGGGAGAAGAACCGCAGCTATGTCACTGCTCCAGTCATCTCGATTGCGAACGAGAAGCCCTTCGCGTTCAAGAACCTGGGTGTCATGGCTTACCTGGGTAGCTGGAGAGCCATCTCGGACTTCGGACACCACAAGGGCTTGTCCGGACATGCTGCGTGGGTCTTGTGGAGAACGGCTTATCTGACAAAGTCGCAGAGCTGGAAGAACAGATTCTTGATTACCTGTCAGTGGTTTATCAACTGGGCTATTGGAAGAGATATAAACAGATTCTAGGCTGGCACTTGCCGGGCTAGAGGGCTGTAGTTGTGGTGTTAGTAGGCGGAAGGTGTTTTTGACGGATCATGATCTCCGTTCACTCGTTTGGTTGCTTTCCTTTCAATACCTTAGACTTGTACATAGACTATTCAGAATGTAATGCTTTGCCTTTCTATTATTCATTCCTGTCCATCATAAATGCCCTTGCTCAAAAAAGGACTTGACAATGACTACCTTGCACTGACCCAGAGGAGCCATCTCACGGAGCCTCCGGAGATGGAGGAGCCAAAACAAAAGCATTGGTGATCAGAGTGGGATTTGAACCCACGCCTAGTTTCCCAGACCAGGATATTGTGCTAAGGTAGACCTTAACCTGGCGCCTTAGACCGCTCGGCCATCTGACCCTTGATATATCGGGAGGCCGACATATTTCTTCGGCCGTACAAGCCTTCGAGAAGCCGAAATGAGAACGGATAAAAAGAAACCGACCGTCGAAGACGAGATTCGAACTCGCGCGCCCG
Organism: Ascobolus immersus RN42; assembly: GCA_003788565.2. Taxonomy (NCBI): domain Eukaryota; kingdom Fungi; phylum Ascomycota; class Pezizomycetes; order Pezizales; family Ascobolaceae; genus Ascobolus; species Ascobolus immersus. The sequence continues at coordinate 54,076 of ML119700.1, forward strand.
AAGGCATCCGCTGGCTTTGATACATCGACCCGAGGCTCGACGTCAAGTAGCAGGCGAACGTGTTAACCACTCCACCACCTCGACTGCCATACCGTGCCCGCCCCAACTGCTGGCTCTGAAAACGTTGCTTATTTTCTCCAAAATGAACAGTTCCATCTTCTGCAGCATTTAAATCTGACGAATACTAGCCTCAATCCCCGGCGAAAGACAGGGCCCGTTAAAAGCGGGTGAAAAGACGTACTACACGATAGATTAAAAAAGTACAAAAAGTATGGAGCGGCATTGGCATCCAAAACAAAAGAATGGTGATCAGAGTGGGATTTGAACCCACGCCTAGTTTCCCAGACCAGGATATTCTTTCGAATGTTAAGCTAAGCCTTAACCTGGCGCCTTAGACCGCTCGGCCATCTGACCAATTGATATGTATTCGGCAAGCCGAGAGAGCCTTCTAGTTTCATCGCTTACCGTTTTTTCTGGCGGAACACATAACGGCTAAGAGCGGCTACTAGTGGATGCGTCATTTTGAGGTTGTAGTGCTTACGCACACCTCACATTACAATGTAGTCGCGGTGGTGGAGTGGTTAACACGTTCGCCTGCTATTCTTCTTCCAGTTCTCTGGATTGTTAGCCAGCGGATGCCTTCGGGCGCGCGAGTTCGAATCTCGTCTGCGACGGTCTATCTTTTGTTTTTATCGGCCAGACTTTTGGAAATCCAGTTGAGCGACAATCATGGAGGCGGAAGTTGTAGGGGAGGTCGCGAGCTCAGGTTACCGAAAGTTAAGTATTGCTGTGCTTTGTAGTTTGTTTCATATAGTGGGACTTTTTGGTCGGGTGGCAGCGAAAATGCATTCGTGACAAGTGATGACTGGTAGTGGTATTGTTTTGTTAAGAGATCCTTCACCATGGGCGCGAAGACGGAGGGGCTGTCATTATGGAGTGCCAAGCAATCAAAGGGTACATAACGTTTAGATAACGTTGACTGTTGTCCTTCGGGACACTTGGTCAATTTTGAAACGATACAGAGAAGATTAGCATGGCCCCTGCACTAAGGATGACACGCTTCAACAAAGACGAGCTAAACATTTTTTTTAAGATTCACCGTTCGAATCTCGCTTTGGACAACAACACCACAACCATTTTGCTTTTTTAGATCCGCCGGGCTTTCAGCAACTTTCCACCTAACTCCGAGCTTGTAAATTGATATCTCTTTTACTAACAGTTATAATAATATTTTCTCTCGGGCTGGTAGGCTTCAATCTGCATCGGTGTCCCTTTCGCAAAGCATGGTCGTCCCACCGTCAGTAGCAACTTGCCAAGCTCTTGCAATGTGAACCACTGACGCTGAACATTCGATGCATTCCAGCCTGTACAAAGCAACTTCCCACGCTGTTCTTTTCAACAATCGGACATCCAGTTCTCATGCTACCATCAACACAGACGCAATCCACAACCCGCGAAATCTGGGTGGCATCAGCGATTCTAGAACCACGCATTCCCCACAAGACAGTGGCAGCTCCTAGCGATGTCCTGGATCGAGCTTCGGGGAGCAAAGTCTGCCTGATGTGTGAAGAAGAACGACATTCGCCATGATTGATCGGTGGTTATGGCGACTAGAGCACGTCAGTCCCCATGCCAGACCTACTCTTCTAACCTTGACCTAGAATCGATTCGACAAATGACTGAGGGGCATGATGCCTCAAGCTTTCGCCTTGGGACCTTTTCGCAATACGTCGCATTCTTCTCTGCCACCACCAAGCATTCCGTTCCTAAGAACAGGGGATGGACAAATCACACCGATACTCCAAGACTTCACCCTCTTGCTATGGCATGGGTCAATGAGCAAGATGGCCAGTCCCGAACGCAAAGCGACACACCCGGAAAGTCGACTGGCCATCATGCCCGCCTCAAGGCAAATGATGCCACCACAACAGGAAATTCCATCTGCATCAGCTATCCAACATCTCAGCATCATCTTCCCCGAGCAAGAAAGCAACATCCTCGCCGACTTACAGCCACTCTTCCGACTATCTCATCACTACATTTCATACAACTTTGCAAAGATGCCAGAGCAACATCCAAAGGGGCTATTTCAGAAGGCAGCAAGCCGGGAAGAGTTTTTGGCTGCACCATACGAGGGGTACACGAGAAGGAGCTCGTTCGAGGAAGGATTGTCTGGAGTTTGCGGTAAGCCGATGCTTAAGAACTCGGAGCCGACGTCAGCGGTGACCGGTTCGACGGAAGACATGACTGATTCAGCGGTAGATATGGCCGAACAGGAGGCGCCACCTGAAGAGTATGTCTTCAACGACGATGTATATGGACCACCAGAGATCATGCGGCTTCCAGATCCAAAAGACTATCAAAAGTACGAAGGTATCCTCAGCTCGCTGAGTGGCTTTGACATCACGATACTGCTTGACAACAGCTCGTCGATGCGCGATCCAGCTAGTTCGAAACCGAAGGAATTCACACGATCTTCACAATGGCATGAACCAGCTAGGGCGAAATCAGAGGAATCCACACGACCCACACGATGGCGGCATGCCATGAAGTTGCTCATTGCTATTGCAGGATTCGTCACAAAATATGATAATGATGGTATCGATATCCACTTTCTAAATGGAGACCCCAGGGAAAAGCGAAACATCAGTACCACCGAAGAAATCTACTCACTATTGAACGAGGTGACCGTGCAAGGTGGAACCCCGACCGGGCGACGCCTTAGAGACGTACTCGAAGGGTACTGGGATGCACGAGGGTTTCGAAAAGCGATTCTGGGAATCCAAAAGGCGAAGAATAAAGCTGAAAAGAAACGCAAAGGCTGGTCTAGAACATTCCGATCTGAATCCATTGAAAAGAAGCTCGAGTCTGAGCTCGAAAGGATAATGACGAAACTTGCCCAGAGAAAAGAGGGAAAGAAGCTTTTCATATTACTGATAACGGACGGCGAAGAAGATTACCCGGAAAAGCGTGAGACCGAGAAGGTAATTGTCGAGTACGCAAAGGAGTTGGATTTGTTACAGCGCCCAGAGAGAGAGGTTGTGATCCAGCTCTGTCAGATCGGTGTGCTGCAGGATGTGGGGCAGAGAGAGAAGTTGAACGAGTATCTTGATGGATTGGATAACTGCCTGAAGGATTCGGATAAGTACGGTATCAAGAGAGATATGGTGGACCGGGTCCCCTTTGGAGAAACATATGATAGTACCACCCATGAGTTAAGTATCTTTAAGGACTTTGATAAAGCCAAGGTGTCTGACATAAACCCGGTACTTCAAGAGTATGCAGAAAGGTAGGTGGGTAGATGACGATAGATAGTTGCGAACAAGGGCCGGGGGTTTGTTAAGTGGTGGAAGGCGTGCATATTTCTACGTGTTTTAGACTTAGTCGGCACTTCCAGTGTTAGTAGAGTTTATCGTTTGAATGCATGAATGGACATGGTCAAAAGTGATTGGTGAACTTTAACTGTGCGATAAGTAGGAACTGGCGGCTTCTTAACTAGAAGCTTCACCTCTTCCCCACCCCAAAGTCTTTATGTAACATCGACAGCGTAGCTATGCAGCTCGCTTCTGAACGGAGTCTTGAACCTTGGAGAATGACAAAGTTTACTTAAAAAGCTTGTTTCCTAAGGAGATAATAAACCACTGGCACAGCCCATGAAACCTTACCAAACCTCAACCTACTCTCTACCAATAACATGGACCACCAAACCCCTCCCAACTCCACCACACCTCCAACGAGCCCTCAACCACCCCTCGACGACCCAGAGCGCGACGCCGCACGTAACCGAGACGCTTCCTTCTTCGCCTACATGAGGTCTCCCGAAGCAAAGAAACTCCTCACATTCTCCACCGACCCCGAAATCATCGCCCTCCAAAAAGAAGCCAGCCGCAAAAGATGGGCATACCGTTGTGCGCAAAGAGCAGCAAAGCAAGCGATAATAGACACCATGACCGACGAAAAGGCCGCCGAAATCTTTGCGAATCCGTCGAGGTATCTGTCGGCGGAGGAGTTTGCTGCTATGCAGCGGTTTACGGCTGGGATTGATAGGTATACTAGTAGTATCGTGGCGAAATGCGAGAGTTGGGAAACTGACTTCATGTAATAGGGAAAAGGATCCGGATAATACAACAAGCATTTCAATATCAACGATTCGGTCTGTAGCGTACGAAATACTACTGGGTCGTTGCACCGAGGAGGAAAGAGCCAGGACCATAGCCATGCTACCGGAATGGTCGAGGCCGTTTGTGAGGGAGGAAGCGTTTGACTTGGGGGAACCGAGACTTGATCAAGCGCAAGCGGATGTCAAGGCTGATCGAACTCGGAAACGGCTGAAGCCTGAGAAGCCACGGCCGGTGTCGAGCTTGCTGGGGTTCAGTGAGCTGTATGGGATCTCGAAAGGGTATGTTTGTAGCTGGTAGTGTTGCTAGGGCGTGAGAGATCTAACTCCGTGATGGTCTAATGTTTTTATTACAGTGCTGTTAACGACCGTCCGGTCACATACGGCCACAGATAGAAGAATATACGGGATCCCGTCCGCTCTCCCATAGTCAAGCTTCTAATCGCTAGTGTAGTACCATGGTGGGTTGTTTTTGCAGCTCACTCGCAATCTTCAAGAAGTTTTCTAAATCGTAGATAGAATATTTCCCAATCCAAATGCATACGGCCATAGATAGAAGAGCCTACAGGATCCCGTCCGCTCTCCCTCAGTGAAGCTTCTAATCGCCATCTTAGTACCATGGTGGGTGACCACATGGGAACCGTTGGTGCTGTATGCTTTTGGCCTTTTGACGCTTCCCCCTGTGCTTCCTTTGGCCTCCTATGATTGTTTGCACAACTTTTCTTCGTACATACGGCTATAGATAGAAGAATATACAGGATCCCGTCCGCTCTCCCTCAGTGAAGCTTCTAATCGCCAGCTTAGTACCATGGTGGGTGACCACATGGGAACCGTTGGTGCTGTATGCTTTTGGCTTTTTGACGCTTCTCCTCTCCTACTTCCTTGACGTCCTACAAGCCTTGATTGCAATATTATATTGCTGTTTACAGCTATCAGGACATATACGGCCATAGATTGAAGAATATACGGGATCCCGTCCGCTCTCCCATAGTCAAACTTTGAATCGCCGAGTTAGTACTGCGGTGGGTGACCACGCAGGAATCCTCGGTGCTGTATGTTTTGGACTTTTGCTGAACAACGTGTCGATCCTGGGGCACCTAGGATGAGTAGCATATATCGAGATTGTCAGCGAGGAAAGGACTTAATCCAACACAGTCACAGTAGCACCTAATGACCAAAAACATAACAATAAGGGTAAGAGCAAGACGACTTCGGCATCCAAAACATTTTGAATCCAACAAGGGTATACTTCTCAATAATCAAGTGCAAGTTCATCATTCATAACCTAACATCAAAACTTATTCCCCTTCTCACGAAGGTCCAAAAAAACCACCACAATAATCATAACTCCAAACCCATAACAAGCACAAAAAGCGCCCACATCCTCACAACCCCCACCCCCATTTCCACCCCAACTTGCCCTTCCCCCTCCCCTGCTCCTCCTCCACCGCCGCAATCTCCATCCTACTCGGCCGTCTCTCCCTCCCAAGTCTCCTCTTATATCCCCCCAAATCACCCACCTTATCCGCCACAGGCTCCGTCAAAATCCTCCTGATTGGTTCTGCAGAGAGAGACGGTTTCTTGAGATGGAACCGTTTCTTCAGCCGCCCGCCACTCTTGCTCCGCTTGAGGCCTTCGCCGTTGCCGGTCATGTCCGTGGTCGTCTTTGAGCGTCGGCGTGATCCGCCGTTGATCTATCCGTCGGGATCGTCGAACTCGATGACGAAGGGGATCTCGTCGTGCAGCATGTAGTAGTCATCTGCGTCCGGATCGACGCCTTGTATGCCTCCTTGAATGCCTCCTCCGACGTTGACACCGGTGTCGCTGGGGGCTTTGAAGCTGGCGGCGTCGTTGAGGGTATTGTCGATAGAGGCTTGGGTGGTGCCGGTGGTTGATTGGTAGAGGCCGAGAGAGCGTGTGGAGGGATTAGTTTGTTGAGTGGAGGCCGATGCCTTTCGGGGTTGGAGAGAGTCTTGACGGGGTGGCGTGAGGGTTGTTTGGTATTGGACTTGGAGTTGGGAGGAGGAGGAGTCTTGCCGGATTGGTGACATAGATTGGCTGTGCTGGAGTTGAGGAGTCTGGGATTGAGTGGGCTGAAAGGGATGAGAAGATCGACGGGACGACTTCAAGTGGGTGGTGCTTCCAAAGTAATCTTGCCGGGCGGGAGTGATGCCAGGACTGGTCACTGATAGACTCTGTCGACTTTGCTGACTCTGTCGACTCTGTTGCGTTGAGGATGTGCCCTTGCGGGTAGGTTCTCGATCTCGATGTTGGTGTTGACGATGTCGATGGGTTTCCCGGGTACTCGTCAATGTGAGAGGGCCAGGATCCGCCGTCATGCTGAGGGCATCCGTATTATCCAACTGATTTTGTGATCTTGTACTCGTGGCCGTAAGCGGGCTCAACTGTCCAAGACTAACAGCATCTGCATTATCCATTTGCTGCTGACTTTGATGACTTGGAGTTCTCGTCCGACTACCTTCGTCCGAGTTCTCAACAATAACATGCAATACCTCGTCCAACATACTACCCTTGTCCGTCATGGGACTCATTGGTTCAAAAGATCTTTCAGAAGGTGCCATACTCTCATGTCCCAAGCTCTCTCCAGAATGGTTGGAAAGCCTCACGCTCTCCTCGTCCCAGTCCCACCCGGCACCAATACCAGTCTCGCTCACACCATCCCACTTCTCTTCATCACCATCTTCACCCTCGATTGCAACAGTCGACCGCCTTCTCCTGCCTGCATCCCAGCCCCAAAAGTAATCATCATCTTTCTCTCTCTTTATATCCCAAAACCCTCGCCGAAACATGACCTCGTCCGGTATGCTGGGTGGATTCGTCATGTAGGGCCAATTGGGCGTACTTGTATCCAGCTCATTCTCGCTGTCCTCTTGCTCATCCTGATCGTCACCAGTGAGACTTGCGTTGGTAGTGCCCGTTGAAAAGAATGAAGATCGAGACTCTCGTCTTCTGATCCATACTGAATGCGGGTCGTAGCCAAAGCCGCCAGAACTGGGAATAATGATCGGGAGAGTTGCAGTGTTGGTCTCTGTCGAGGAGACTGTTTGTTGCGAGGGAGCGAAAGAGTGTTTCCGGGTGTTTGGGCCGGTAAAGGCAGGGAAGAGATGGACTGATGGTGAGGCACGAAGGGAGCCAGGAGAGGAGATGGCGTCGGTGTCGAGTGAAGATGGCGGCGAGCCACTGTAAGGAACCGAGTCGGAGTCGTGGGTCTGGATGGACATCTCGAAATGGTCGTAAAAGATCCGAAAACAGATGCAAGCAAAGGAAAAAAAAGAGGCGGAGGAGAAGGGAATAGAGAGGACAAGATGGATGTAAATGGGGTAAATAGTAGATGGTGATGATTTACAGGGATACAAGCATAGCATAAGAGGAGGATATGATGAAGAGGGTGAATGTGAGTGGGTGTTGTTGAGGTGTGGAGTAGAAGGTGCAGATTATTTGAGGTTTGGCAAGTAGGACTATGGTCTGAGGCATCTCCTGCCTATTCGACCTGTTAGCATTCCTACTCCACCAACTCTGTGGAAACCCCTCAGAATTTCGAGCTCGGGATTCACTTACTGCAAGTCCAATTGCAAAGCTGTCAGAAAGATTAAAGGAAGTAGGATGAACATGCTCCGAAAGCAATGAGCGATGATTGATAAAAGAGAAAGTGAAGACGACGATGACTGAACGATATGAAAGGAAAATGCCCAAAGATAATGTAAAAGACTCCATAACCGCCCGATACTCCAGAAACAAACCCATAACGCCATACTCATACCGAATCCCATCCCGTGGTATAATAAACTCAAACCAACAAATAATCCCCCATCATCTCTCCCTCATCATCAGTTCTATCTCGCCCCATCATCCATGCCTCCTCCTCCACCACAGCACTTCCCCAACCCAAACCCTCACAAGCCCCACCAGCACCCAAACACAAAGCCACACCACCAATCCCTCCCTCCTCATCCTCCCCGCACTAGCAATCGCATGCGTCCCACCCCTCCACCTAAACCTCCTCGTCTCCGCCGCCATCACTCCCAATCCCGCCATCTCCTCATCCAATTCCTGGCTAGGCGTAGCGGTCGCCGTCGAGGCCGGAGTAATTTCATTCGAAAACGGCAGTGATAATGACCCCGACAGCGGCAGTATTGGCGGTGGAGGAGGAGGTTGCATCGGCACCGGAATAGTAAAGTAGGAGCGTTTGGCTCCGCCAGACATGAGTGGGATGCGGTTGTGGGGGTCGTCATGTTCGAGGATTGGAGAGAGGGAGGGCCGTAGAGGCGGGGTTCGAACGTGTCGCATTGTTGGGTATGGAGGTTGTTTTGTTGGCCGTTGTGGAGTTGCGTAGGATGGTGGGAGTGGGGGGTGGCATTGGGGTGGAGGGAGATGGGACGGGTTGTTTGTTACGTTAATGTTACGAGTCGTGACGGGGTGGAGTGGGAGTACGAAGTGGTTGCGGGGGAAACGAGGGGCGGCCAAGGATGGCCACGTGGGCGATTACGGAAAGGGAAGGAGAGGGGCTTGGCGGGAGAGGAGGTGGAATGGGAATCGAGTTGTGTTGTGTTGGGTTGTAAGTATTTCATAAGAAAAGCTACAAGTGGGGATGGTGAATAATGCATATTATTATAAAACAAGATTAAAACGGGGCGAAAGCATGTAAGTAAAGAGTCGAGTAGAAGGTGATGAACAAACGACAATTACGAACTCCAGCGTTGAAACTCGGGATTACGACGTAAGGTCAAGTGAAGGAATGAATAGAAGCAACCCAATATCCATGCAAATCAAGCCTACAATTAGTACAAGGCCTGAAGATAAATACGACAAAATATAACTTCAACAAATCCCATCAAATGTCCCCATATTACGCCTCCTGAAATCAGGTCCTCCTTCCTTGAGCCAAACCGAAGACTCGCATGTATAACAATCGCAACCATCAAAAAAGTCCATTAACGATACATTGCAGCCAGAACTTGCAAACAAATGCGTCAAAGGTTCACAAATCCAAACACAATCAACAGCGTAAATGCCGTCCCAACAAGCATTAAGATCACAAGCGGGATACTCCACCACCTCCTCCCCTGGACCCCATCCTTGACCGCATAAACCCCCTTCAACAGCCCCGTAGCCGTCCTATGAATCACACCTCCATCCTCATCATCAATGACAAAGACCGGACACATCGCCTCAGCATGAGTTCCATAGCTGGTGAGCCCACCACTATACGTCCTCCCCCCAACACCAGTCTGTGTGGTATTGTAACAGACCTGATCCCCTTGCTCATTCGAACTCGTATGCGAAACGTTCCGTTTGAGGCCCGGCTCAGCCGGCACCGACGTTATTGGTAGCGTGTCGGAAGTCTGCGAAGTCAAGTCTTCCTCCGAGTCAGACCGATCCGAGCTCTTGTCCGAAGATGCCCTACTATCATAGTCGTCACCAAAGCCTGCATAAGAGCCTAGCAACACCCGATTAGCACAGTTAATCTGAATCCGAAAAGAAATGACAAGCTCACCATCCCAGAACCCAGTTTGCACCAATGGGCTATTCGGAATCTCAATGCCTCGCCGGACCCCGTCGTCGGTCACGTAGGTGCTTCCGCTACCCCAGCCGGCTTTGTTGTCCATCTTGAGGGCCATGTCGAAGGGGCTGACGCAGAAGGGTTTGCCGGCGTGGTATTTGCTTGGTGTGGCTGGCCCTCCGACTTGGAGGTCTCGTCTGGTGACAAAGGCATGTGAGAGGGCTGTCTCTGCTCTTGACAGTTCTGGCCATGGTCGGATGGGATGTTGACGGAAGGGTGTTGCGGGGCTCGTGGATGAGTTGCTGGCAGATGAGATGAGAGGGCCCGGACCTGGGGATGAGATGGATCGATCGGCATTCTTGAAGGGAGGTCGAGCAGATGTTGGAATGCTGTGGGTTGAATGCGACTTTTGGAGGAACGAGGTGCGTGTGGTAGGCAGCTCGGTACTGGTTCGAGAAGTCTCAGGCATCCGTGGGCGCAGGTGAGCGGGGATTGGAGGCGGGGCTTGCGGTGGTGCTGCCTGTTTCTCCTTACCATGCCCTTGCGCGTGCCCTTGTTTCTGCTGTAGCCGTTGCTTCTGTATCCTTTGATGCTCCTCCAAGATTTGCTGCTTCTGCAGACGTTCCTGTTGTTGCAGGTACTTTTGCTGCCGCTGTTGTTGTATCTGCTGGTTATGCCTTGCCATCATCTCCCGTTGCCTTTGCTGTTCGTCCCTGAGCTGCCGCTGTGTCAAGTCCTGGTAGTAATTGTCAAAGGTTGTATGGCGGACGGGTTGTTGTCTTTGTGGAGGGTAATGATGCCTCTCCTGGAACCGCTCGGGCTCGGGACGAATGCTGTTGCCTGGTGGTGGATGAAGCGGATTGACTTTTGGCCTTGGACGAGGTGGTGGTTGAATCTCGCTCTCGGAGTCTGAGGCAATTGCTTCACTCTCAGAATCCGAGTAGTCACTTCCACTGTCGCTACTCTCCACCGCAACCTCGTCCGCCGCCATTCTCACCAGATTGAGATTCGACTTGTTCTTGGGGATGAAGGCTTGTGCCTTTTGTCTGACTGCCTGCAGGTTCTTTGTCGATGCCTTTGTAGAACGTCGTCGCTGCGCAAGGACAGCCGTGGTCCTTGATCGAAAGATTGGTCGTTTTGGCTGCTGCTGCTGCTGCTGCTTCGGAAGCGGGGCAGCGGCAGGAGGACGAGGATGAGGAGGAGGGAGAGGGGGTTGAGGAGGAGGGAGAGTCTTTCGAGCCAGTTTGGCTGTCGTGACCTGCGTCGGCTTCTGCTGGTGTACTTTGGCAGAGGTGACCTTTTGTCGTCTCGATGCCGCGGAAGATGTCCTCCAACTCTGGCCAGCGTCCTCATCTTCTTCTTCCGACTCGCTACTGGAGGTGAAGCCAGCCGGACTTTCCTCCTCGTCGCTGTCAGAGTAGTTCAGGTGATCTACCGTTGGTTTTGTCGGCAGAGATCTCCAGCTTGGAAAGCTGTTGAAGCTGTCGGCGGCTTCTAGCGACGGGTGAAGAATGGTTGCTGCTCCGCTACGAAGTCCATGGGCTCCGTTTCTTCCCATGCCCGCTCCGTCGAAGGACATGGGGAAGATATAGCGTTCCGGTGGACTGTCTGGTGGAGAGAAATCGGTTGGAGGCGAGATTGGTGAAGGTGGGCCTTCTCCGTGGGCCAGTGACATAGTAGGTTCGTAGCTATGACGACTACTATTTCCTACTGATTCGCAATGCTGAGGATGACTAGAGGCAATGGATCTTTCGTGCGATTCGCGGACCCTCAGTCAAGAATGGTCGATAGAAGACACCGAATCGTGGGTTGGCGGTTATATCTCAGTGACCCATTTTGAAGAAAAGATGGGATGATTTGTAGAATATGGGATGAAAGGGCCTGGGAGAGTATTGAGATGCTGGTCTAGAAAGGATGGAACAGATACTACCTTTCTGCACAAGTGAACAATCAAGAGACTTAAGTACCGAGAGGTGTCTTTTTGTGTTGAGTCAAGTGCCTCTAACGACTTTCCTACCAGGATGTCAAGCGAGGAGAATGCTATGACCTGGACTCCATCAAAAATGGTTTTAATATAGACATGTTAAGAATTAATGGCAACGAGATGTCAACTAAACCTTGACAGGCAATTTGGCAAACGTTCCATTATCGTTGGCGGTCAATCATGGGTATGGGAAGACAACCCTGTTTACTTCTTAGAAATAGGGTATATTCAAATTGACTTAGCAGTCTGAAGGGAAATAGAACAGATGAAAATATAAATTTATAAAGACATACGAAGTAAAAGATCATGTTCCGCAACTAAAAACACGAAAAATCGACCCTAGGAACGATGAATCCAAGTAGAATAAATCAACATCTATTGCAGAAACCCTACCAATACCAACTCCAAAAAACCTTCCAGCTCAACGGATATAGAAGGATCAAGCATACTCCACAGCCCCAGGCAACCAAACAATAACAACGAGCCCGTACTAGCAAAACTACAGCCGGCCTACCTCCTCCCCTCCCTCCTCACCCCCCTCTCCGCCAACCTCCCCAACTCCTCCGCATGCCTCCTCTGCCTCCTCCTCTCCTTCAACGCCGTCTGAAACTCCTGCGCAAACACCTCCTTATCCTCCTCATTTACAAAGTCAATCTCAAACCACTTGAACTCCTCAAAGCTATCCTCATCATCAATAAACAAGCCCTTCTTGGCCAACGAAAAACCCCCATTCAGATCCCTCGTTCCCAACGTCTTTGCCTTTACAGACGTCGGGTTATGGAAGGCTTTGTGGGAGGAGGGTTTTATCCGCAGTACTCGTGATTTGGACTTTGTGTCGATTTCGATGGAGTCGGTGATGAAGAGGGTGGTGATTGTTTCTTCCCAGTACATTACGATCCGGGAACTGAGGACTTTGACGTCTGATTTGGAGCGGACGCGGGAGAGGGCGGGAGGGGTGACGGAGGAGGAGCTGGGGGAAATGACGAAGGTGTCGTTTTCTTCTTGGTTCCAGATTTGGATGCGGCCGCGGTAGTGGTTGTGTTCACCGTCGAGGAGGGATTTCTTGTAGCGGATTGTACGGACTGCTGAGCTGGAGGAGTTTTAGTGGGGATTTTGTGACAAGAAATGAGGAGTTACCAGTCGGTTTCCACACATTCGCCTAGGAAGGCAGATTGAAATTCAAACATGTCGCTGGCGTCACGGAATTTGTAGTAGAGGCTTGTGGATTGGTAGAGGGGCTGAACATTGGCGAGGGCGTTGACCTCGGGTCGGAATTTACGAATGTAAATGACGGGATGGGCTTCATGGTATCCATACTATCCCCGCATGTCAGTATTCTCGCTCAGTCCGAGAAGAATAAACCACATACCTCGGGTACAAGTTCTGCTGTCGAAATATCAACTATTTGCTGATCAATACTCTCCTCCGAGCCCACCTGTACCGTTAAAATCCGCAATTTCGTCTCTGTTATATCCTTGAATATCCGAACACGACAATCATCCCATCTCCCATGCATCTCACCAGTATAAGAAGCCTTCAGTATCCTAAAACATCAAAATTAGCCTCGTCCACATTCAAAAGAGCAGGGCCATTGGTACATACATTTGTGGAATAATCCTCGGAGCAATCTCAACCTCTCCCGGCCTCACCCCCAAAGCCTGTCTATCAATCCTCTCATTCCAACTATAAGCCGGCCTCGGAACCGCCGGAATCACCACCCCTTCCGCTCCAATAGACGTAGCACCAAAAGAGCCAGTAGAATAAGACGGTGACATTGGGATACTGGCCGGAGAAAGAACTTCTTTATTCCGTCCATTGTAAACATCAGATACATCTGCTGATGAGCTTGGCGCCGACATGGCGTGGTAAGATCGAGATGGAGGAGAGCCAGAGCTGCTGGCTGTTCCGGTTCCAGATCCACTGCCGGCACTATAGGCTTCTGGTCGGCTTCGCGTTGGCGGAGGTGAACTGTGGAATGAGGGCTGTGAATCGTTCCTTGGAGATGTGTAGGTGGCATTCAAATCTCGTAGGTACTTTGGTGGTATTGGTGGAGGCTGGAGAGATGACTGTTCCGGTGGTGATCTTCGTTTTGGAGGGATGGTGGGTGGTTCTGGAGATTCGGAGAGGGTGCTCAGTTGTTCGATAGGTAGGGAGTAGGTTGAGCTTGCATTGGTGCCTATTGACAGGTCGTGCTCGCTTGAAGACAGATGTGATGTGATTTTCCGCTTGCTTATTCTCAAGCTTTCCAGTCCACTTAACCTGTTCGGTCCTTCGATGATTTCGTCCTCATCGTGCAGGAAGGTTCCGCCGGAAGGAGATAAGGCGCGTGAGTTTCCGTTTCTTTGTACATATCCAGGGTCTGGAGGAGGACAGCTCGATGATTGGCGTGGAGGGAAGATGCTTTGGTGCATTTGGTTGTCTGGAAATGGAAACGGGTTTGGTAGCGGCTTTGAATCGTCTATGAATATCGAGTAGTCGGTGATGGGTGGACTCCTCTGTGGATCGGATGCGGATCCTCTTCGCTGGCTTTCTCGGTCCCATATTGATCTGAACATGTAAAGTACATCCTGTTAGGGGAATGTCAGTAAAGGCTGCTAGTACATAAAAAGGATTGCATACGCATGCCAGCATTGTCAGCATTGCCCGAACCTCCTCAGTAAAGAATCCTTCACTCCCAGGTCCTGCGTTGCATGCTTTCAGAACCCAGGCGGCTTTGATGAGGTTGACACGAGCATCCAAAGGTGCTTGTCCCACAAAGTTCAATTCATGCAGTCCTAGCCGTGCTTTGTGCGTCCAATGAAGGATAATGAGAAGAGTCGTCTCTGCTTTCAACTTCCAGTAGAATTTCGCGCCAGTACCAAACTGACATGAATCCTGCAACCGCCTGATAACCTCCGATATCGACACGCCCAGTAATAGATCCGATTCTCCAGGCCTTCGAAAGACTTCGGTCTCTGAGAGGTCGTTGTCCGTCTCGATTGTGTCCATACTTGTCCGCTCGCCATATGGTTCTAAAAGCATTTCCATGTTCTTGTTGATTCGTTCTCGTACGGCGAGCATCTTTGAAATACTCGATCTTAGCATAACCGTCAGCAACCGCCATCTGATCAGTTCCAAGCTCATTCTACACACCTCCGTAAGCTCTTATAGAGCAGGTCCAACTTCCACGACTGGAAACTGAACTTTTCAGTAAACGCCTTCCAGTGCTTCTCCAAACTCGCAATCCTCAAATCTGCCACCATATTTGTACCCCACCTCAGTTCATCAACATCATCCCTTATCAACTCCAGAACCTTCTCCAAATCCGTAAGAGCATCTAATAACCCATGACTTGCTACTCGTAGCATCTGCTGAGCCTCCAATTTGTTGTCCATCCGTAGTATTGCCGAGTTTCGATTCGAGTTCTCGTCCAGCAGGCGATCTATGCCATCGTTGAGGATTTCGAGCTGCCGACCAAGTGTGATGAAGCATGATGGGGCAGCGACCAGACCTAGGAAGAAGTGAACGAGGGCATCGCTGAGACGTTGTTGTGCTTTGAAGAATTCCCCAAGGCCGAAACTTTGGAATGCGAAGGACATTTCTCAATGTCAGTTTACAGTCGAGGAAGGGTCATATCCCGGGGAGCAAGTTATAGTGAAGCGAGGCCTACAGAATCCGTGAGAGGGGTAGAGCAAGTATGTGCGATATCCAGATTTCCCAATAATCCAGTTTCAGTCTGACGACGGTCGAGGTCTCGGATGATCGAAACAGCCGAGTTGTGATTATTGTAAGTGTGTTGACGGCAAACTGTGAGATGTCTCCCAATATTTCAATTGCAGCCACCCGTCGTTGCCGTGTCTTTATGGTGATGATCGACGTTGCTCCGTGCGGCTCAAAAGTGCTCTGTTTCCCAACTTCCCAATCTTCGGTACGTCTAGATCACCTCCAGTGCTGCAGCGCTGCAGAGACTCGCCAGTGTGGTATCCTCTTGTCTCTTGATCGTTTTGAAGTCAGGCGGGATTAGACTGAGTCCAGCTGTAGGCGACGATCCTTATGTGTTCCTTTTATGTCCTAGTTGTGATTTCGGTCGGAAAGCGTGCAGCTGGTAGGCCTTGTATTTGGCGCCCGCGAGTTTCGTTTGTGGGTTGTTGCCTTTTCGGAAGATGGTGCAGCCTTCAGTCCTTCAAACCTCAAGAAAGATGCAGTCGACGTACTTGTGCCGTGAGAGCCAAACCAGGAGGATAAGCTAGATGCGATCTTGATGGGGCGAGAGGTCCTAAGTAAATGCTTTCAGATGAGATGACGGATGACCGAGCCACTGGGTCTGGACAACCGTTGGAGATCTAATCGTAGGCGTGTTTGGAACTTTAGGTATGTATCGAGGGGAAGAGGGGCTATAAGTTACATGTGATATAACTCTATCCGACTGCGATCATAGACAATGGAGGCCAGGCTGGTTCTGTGCAGGTACTTGTATCCAAAGCAAACGGGAGTAGAATTGCAGGTAGGCTCAAAGGCACTGCTATGGAAGCACATAAAATACGCAAGGAATGCTAAGAGCTGTACATATCCGTGGGGTCAGTCAGTATGATCGTCCCAATATGTTAATATGCGGGCAGATCATACCTCAGGGCTGCCAATGAGTGGATAGATAGCGAACGAACCGACGGGAGTGAGACAAAGCAACCACTGTGCCGCAGTTCCCATGATTGAACACCAAGAATGCCATCCTTCTGCAAAGATGCACAAACACAGACCGGAGCGGTTGTACATAGCCCCATAGGGAACTGTACGTAGAATAATGAATCGTGAAACAAAGTACTTCGTAGGTGTAACGTTGTACAGACACGTAATACAGATTGCTGTTAGGGTCCTCGGGAGAGGCTCTCGCCAACGAGCCATTTCAGCACTTTTGTGAAAGATGTGACTTGCATTGGCTTCGAGTAGCTGTTGTTCTCTGGATTCGGTAAGTATGAAGCATCGAAGGGGAATTCTGGAGCGCTTGCGCCTAGCCCGTCACTAGAGCCTCAAAGTAAGCAGAGTACTTTAGTACTTAGAGAAGTACTTCCGATTGTAGTTCAACATTTGTGATCAAACAGCCATGGCATTCCAATAAACAACCAAATAGTATGTGAGGCAGGTACCCTCCTATAGCATAGGCTTATCGGTCTAAATTGAAAGCCAGCCAAGCCGTAACCAGGGAGAACTCTTTGAGGAGCACTCAAAGTGTGGTAGTTGTGGCAGAAGTTATTGTGCTGTGCTATGGCGCAATTGGTTATCTCCGCGTTATATTCGACTCCGATGTCAAACCTAGCAGCATGTTAGCTACCCACCCTGCGTTTCATCATACATATACTGCATACTTCTACTCGTCACTGGAATGTATGGTCACTCTTCGAACATAAAACCAATATACGTCCAGACGCGGGTATCCGTCTTTGCCGTCCAGCCCAGCGCAAGTGAAAAGCCGTTGTGGTGTTCGGACTTAATATTGCAATCCATGTAAGACCGTTAACTGTAAGATGCGTCAAGCAGTAGCCTTGCTGACTTGACGGGTGATGCATTTGATAAAGTCGGATGATTGCTTGTTTCGAAACTTCGGTGAGCCGTCAACGGAGAAATGTCAAACGAAAATCAAATCGATTGTGGGGGCCTGCTATGCTCTTGTTTCCGACGGAATTCCAGTTTACACCTTCTCAATCTAGAATTTGGAGAAAAGTAGGTTGCGCTTTATGATACCGTATTGTGTATTACTAGATAACTAAATAAGTAGACCCAACTCCGCGACACCATGAACCAAATAGCAATAATAACACTGAAGATAGCATATAAACTCGCCCAACGAAGAGGAAAATAGACGAAAAGGAGGAAAGGATAAGGGTAACAAGTCGGGAGATCTACCTACTATGACGAGTTCGAGCAATTACGCCATGCGAGTCAGAAAAAGAAGAAAAGAGAGATGCGATGCCGTTCGGACTGCCAAGCAAAGCTGCTTCCATTCCTTAGCTACTTACCAGACCACCTCTAACCGAGAATCAGAGCAGCACTGGGGACCATCTTTGCCTCCTTCAAGGTGTTTCCGAAGTCCTCCTTAGTGAAAGTCTTCCTTGGGAATGGTGTGGTGAAGCTTTGCACAGTGAATCCTCTCTCCTCCTGCACAGCTGAGGCAACTTCGAACAGGGTCGTATCTGCCGGGAATGTTTTGATGAGTGGCGGTTGTCCCTGTATCCTCAACTGCAATCTCGCCTCCGTAGCACCTGAAGCACTGTTGTTCTCCTTTGCGGGAACTGCTGGCTTCAGAGCCTCCTCCACGACACGACCTTCCCTAGCGGCCTTGGCGGCGGCGGCTTTAGCACGGCGTTCCTCCTGGGCGAGACGAATCGATTCCTCCACACGCTTCTTTGCGGCGATATCGGCGGCCTTCTCCTTCTTTTGCTTTTCCATTTCGAGTTTTGCTTGTTTGGCCTTGAGTTCCTCCTTTAGACGTTCGGATTCGGAATCCTTCTTGCGGCGGATGGCTTCGTTCTTCTTCTGTTCGATGGCGTCTTGAGCAGCTTGTGCGGCACGTTTGGCAGCGAGCCTGATGGAACTATTAGCGACTGCTTCGTGGGTTATTTGGACGCAGAAGCACTTACTTCTCCCTCATCTCAGCCAACTTAGCATCCCTCTCCTCTTTCGTGAGTGGCTTGACGGCCTCTTTCGATTCTTCGAAGTTCTGATGTTCACTGGTATGTTCGTCAGCTCATGATCCCGCCACAAACACGAAACCGAATAGCTCAGGGGCAGGGCAAACTTACGTCTTGATGGCATGGAACTCTGCCCTCTCCGGCGTCGAAAACAATTTACCGCAATCCACACATCGCAAGCTCTGAGCTGAGTTTGCAATCGCCTCTGCACTCTCTTCCTCTTCCTCATCCGCGTCCTCTTTCTTTTGCTCGCCTGAAGATCCCGTCAACTTCTCAACGGCAGGCTCTATTCTGTCTGCGATCCAGTTGACGGCGGCTTCAAAGTCGAGACCTTGGGAGGCAACTTGCTTGACGAGATCCTCGCTGTTTGGGAAGATATCCTTCAGTCGGTCGATGAGGCTTTCTTGTTCCGACATGTTCGGCTGTTGCAGGCGTTTTCGTGAAGTGGATTCTGAATAGGGTGACGGTTCGAGCGAATACGAGCTTGGGAGGTGCCTTTGATGGGGTGACGCGGTAGAGGTAGTAAGAACGTAAAGAATCTTCTTCGAAAGAATTGTAAGTTGGAAAGACCAGTTGCCTCTGGGCCTCGCAGATACCCCACAAACGCCAAGCGCTGATGTAATGTATGCCAGTAGTTAGAGCTAAGCGGATCTGGTGAATCTGTGTAACGCAGCCAGCTGTTTGAGCTAAACGGAGAACGGAAAGAAGTCAAGTCTACTTCCTAAATGCTTAGAATGCCCCAATTACTTACAAAGGACCGAAAAATGTACTTAGCACGCGTGCGTACTTTATTACATACGAAGTACTTGTTTACTCATTAAACAGTGTTGAAGCCCAATATGTGGAATCGAGGTGGTTCCACCCGCCCTCAGGACTTTAGACCAGTGGAACAAATTCGAAAAACGACATACTTAGTGCATGGATTAACTCTGAGTGAACGTCGCCGTGACCCAGTGCAGTGCAAATTAATGCATGCATTGCCAGCTTTCGCAATTTTGCCCGGGAGAGATTAAACACCGATACTTCACACCAAAACGACAACAGCTTCTGATCGTCTACATCTACATTCCGAGTCGCATCTGAGCTGCCTGGCGAAACCTCCGCTCCTTATTCGCCAATTCTAAAGCTTTTATGGCAGCTTCCTTTGTCTGGAAAGTGAGCAGCTCGCCCAACTGATCCTCCCGTCGATATGGCATGTCTGGATTTAGCTTCTTGATAATCGGATGCTTCTCTAATAAGGCATCTGGGATATTATCATCGTTGATCTCATCAAGAGTCTTGACGAGCTCCATGTCCACACCATCCTCTCCCAAGTAACGCATTAGTAGAGTTTCCAGTCTCTCTGATCGAAACTCTTGCGATCCAATGAACCGCAGCACCAGATTTCTGTGTCGTAGAATTTCGCTGAGAACTTCAACGAGGGCTCTACCACCTGGTGCATCCTTTTCTATCAACGCCTTCAGTGTATCCTCATGGCTTCTGAGTGCGATTCTCACGATCGCAAGCTGACTATCCCGCATGAGGCCGGCTTCGTGCCTCCGTCTGAATTTGAAAGTCGCCAGGAAGTGAATGCAGCCTATATATCTAAGATATATTTCATAGGCAATGCCTGTAAAAAGAGTGACTCCATCGTCGCTTGTGGTTGGACGAACGCCAAATGTGGGATCTGGCTGGTTTTCTGCCCTTTCAGAATACCGGTGCAGAAATGGCTCGAGGTAGTCGCAGTAGAACTGAAGATGCTTTTGAAAGGCTGGGACGAGGGGGCTAGCGGTGTGGGAAGTGGGTGGGTCGCCGTAAGCATGTTTGAGGATGATTTTTTCGTACGTGCTATGGTTCGACTGCTGCCGTGTAATTTGAGACCTGAGCCTCTCATACTCCTGAGCAATCAAACTCCGACTCAAGGGCTGGCCACGGGCTTCCGCAGCTGTGATCTGCTTCTCAAAGTCTCTGGAGGACTTTTCAGTCATCTCCACGAAAGACGCCCATCGTTCCTCGGTCATTGTGACCTTCTTTTTGCCTTCACCAATTTGCACCGTTCGTAAGTTGCTCAAAGTTCGAATATAAATCTTCAACTTTGAAGGCGAAGGAGAAGTCGATATCCCGGTACCCGCCATTGTTTCTGACATGGCAATACGTGGATCGGACTTGATGATATCGCGAGATGTTGTATTCCAAGTGAGCTTGGGGAGTAGATCGATGGCAGTCGATGCAGTCGAAGACGTCGTGAAGTATTGGGTGATCGAGAGTCTTGCTTAGTACTTTCGTACTACGTGCAGTTGGATCCGATTCCCTTGTCGACGTGCAGTGTTGCGAATTTCCGACGCTTGGTATCTTGTCGGGCATTAGTTAGCTCATCAGAAGCAGGCAAAAACATTTAAAACTGACTGTAATGATCACCTGAAGTACAAAAATACAACTGAGACTCAGATAATCGTATAAAAAAGTGCTGGGTCGGCCGCTGTGACGTCGAAGAGAGTTCGTGCTGCGTTGCTATTCTCGGTCCGACCTGGCACAGGCCGTGCTGATGCTGAAGAGGGTTGTTTCCTGATTATGAGAGTCGCAAGAGACGAACGTTCGGAGCTAGCGCTGAAGCGATGATCGAAAGTAAGTATCTTCCAACTCTTGAGGTGATCAAAGGAGAGGCCGTAAGAAAGAGGGGACATGATGAAAGTAAATAGTTGCCAGGCCAGTGTGTGGACGAAGGGTGACCTGTGGACCCCCACGAATTTTAGGCGCCGACGCGACGATTGTGGCCCGGTTACTTTGGGAACTCGAAGTCTAGCCAGCTTTGCTTTGGGGCAGTGCGCAATATTAATACTTCTGTAGAGAGGTGTATTGTGCATTACTATCCGCACTTACTTAGACACTTACTTAGAAGTGCTACCTGATTGACTCGATAGAGAAGTACAACAAGCAAGAAGATTGTACTAATACTTCTTACAAATAGTACTAATGAGTCTGTTAGCCAAGAGGAATCTATAAGAATTTGTCCTGCTTCTACTATAAATGGTCAGATGGCCGAGCGGTCTAAGGCGCCAGGTTAAGGTCTACCTTAGCACAATATCCTGGTCTGGGAAACTAGGCGTGGGTTCAAATCCCACTCTGATCACCAATTCTTTTGCTCTCTGTCCAACAAGGGACCACATTCGCCTGGAGCTGGAAAATCGGTTTGAATACATTTTTGAAGGTATTATAATATTCCGGCCGAGCCGCCCAGTGGGTTGCTTCATTAGTAGCGCGAATACTGTCCAAATGGTATCTCAAGAAGTAGAGAGAGGCAACTTTCCTCGGAGAATTCAATGGCAGTTTTGCGAATCGCCCAAGAATTCTTAGAGATTCGAGAACCTGTCACTCCTAAGCATAACAGCCAGATCTTTTAAAAAACAACTTTGGTTCTGTTCACACAATATTCCCCTTTAAATCAACTCCCTCTCACTTCTCTAACGGCCGCTTCTCACTTCGAGTGGTAAACATATTACCCCTCCGCAAACTCCACTCTTTCTGGCATCCTTTGACGCCCTCGGATTTCGAGGAAGATTCAACAAACACCAAACCACTGGTAGTAAACTTGCCTCAAGCATGTCTTCCTATCCAGCCCATCTCCCGACCTCCTCATCCGCACGACCTTCCGCAGGCCCAAACGAAGGAATCGCCTTCTACGGAACGGACCCTCAATCATTCCAAGACGATACCCGACCGTATCTTTCTCCGACAGGTATGACTCTTCTTTCTGCCGGCTTTATTTGCGATTATCGTCTAACCATACCAGAATTCGGAATTGAGACGGACTTTCCCGACGACAACGTCGATCTTGAATACCAGAGTATCCTCTTGAAGACAGATGCCGAAACAAGCACAACATGCTTGCTGCCTGTGGAATCCTTCCGACAAACGATGCCCGGTGAGAGTGTCTTGGAGAAGTTCCCGAGGAATACTCTTCGCCTCAAGTGTTCCTACTGGAACTCCTCCCTACAGGATCCAACACACTACGTCCAGTTGGGTACGTGTGTTCTCTGCAGTAACAAAGGCACCGGTCGCATCTTGGCTACGGCTCATTCCGTGATGATTCGCAAGAATCACGAGCATGAAGTCCAGGGAATGGATAGGATGTTGTAAGTTCTGCTCAGTTATATTATGTTGAGAGTCAGCTAACAGCTTGTAGGATCCAAGTTGCAGAGACCGAGGAGGATCTTGAGCCTGGCAAAGGGATTGAGGTACAGATTCTTGCATCAGTGCCTCCACTGCAGAAAGGAACTGGCTTTGTTTTCGACTCTTGTATATCCCCAGAGGATGATCTCGTTGTCCTGCATTGCACCGAAACCTCCGCACACCGTTTGCCAGAGTTAACCTCCCAAACTGTCTCACCCGCCGAGTTGGATAAGAACTTCCAGTTGACTCTCCTCGGTATCAATCGTCCGGTCGATCTGGCTGGAATAATATCGCGCTACACAGGCAACTACAAACCTTCCATGAAGGAGCTGGAAGCAGTGGTGATTGCCCTTAAGCCGCTGGAGGTTAGGGAGTGGGCTACCGCTCACATTCTCCATGTGTTCAAGGCCCTGTACGGATATCGGATCTCTACTACAGCTGGTGCCGCTGGTTCTGGAGTTTATCAACGGAAACACTTGGTTGGTAAGTTTGCATCTCTCTCGCAATGTGTGGCACGTACTAACTAACTATGCTCAGGTATTCACCGTTCGGGTCCGGCTTCCATGGGAGATGCACTAAGCTGGAACTCGTTTGTATGTCTGGCTGACCATCGAGCGTTCCTAAAGCCGTTTATGTCCCACATCAACGAGGGGTGGAAGGCGTTTACCGACGTCTAGAGGTGGATGCATTATTGCTAAGGAAGTGGTTGGTATATACGTATGTAAACGCGCTAACGGTGGAGGGTTTCGTTATCTAAGTAGAATTATTTATCTGGATCGAATCGACCCAATGTGCATGCCCTTGATGTTCTATGAATAAGCACTGTTTTGTCCTTATACTTTGCATGTTAGTACCCTTTGAAAAGGAACGGTACTTGAAGCAAACTCTGGCTTGGGCCGTTAATTTGCCCTGCAGGGGAGGGGTCCATTTTCGATCAAACCACCGATTACGTAACAAACAGTAGCTTGTAACAAACAGTAGCTTTCGCATCGAAGTATCAATTGGTCAGATGGCCGAGCGGTCTAAGGCGCCAGGTTAAGGTTAAGCTTAACATTTCGAAAGAATATCCTGGTCTGGGAAACTAGGCGTGGGTTCAAATCCCACTCTGATCACCAATATTTTACTCTCCATTCGGAGACGATCGGAGGAGAGGTAAACATCCTCCTTTTGGCCTCAGGTACTCGTTTCTTTCAGAGATTCGTCACCTTCTATGTGAGCCTTAGTAACTTGACAAGTGCATACCGTATTGTCACATTGAAGTCCAATTTACCAAGAAAATGATCTTATATGGCTGGCTTTGGGATTACGACAGTCTGCTTGCGGGAAGCGATAGGAAATGTTTAATTGAATTCGTAACAATGTCAACCCAGATGACGGATCACCGATGCCATATAGAAGAAGGACTGTTAAACCGGAAGTCTTTGAGCGAGACGCCAGGCTCAATTAACTATGAGAAAATTTAAAAGCGGTATCAGCTTAGCGTTTCCTCTGAATGATATCAGTATCAGGCTTATGAGTGGAGTATGAAGACTGGACAATAAAACTTACCGGCTGAGAAGAGATATCGAACCGCCGGCCGGCTGCCCCTTTCTTCAGAGCCCTGACATCCAACAAATCCAACATACTAGTCCGAGTCTGAGTCCGATTCGAACTCTTCGTAGAATCGACTCGGAGAGCGGCGCCTGTCGGAGGCTTCCAATTCGATCTCGTCCAGCGACTGGATAAGTTCGGTATTCACCTCCTCTTCCAGGATATATTTCCAAAGCGTGTTCTCTATCCTTTCTGATCTGAACCGCCGGGAACATATGAACCTGCGAATGATGAGGGTAAACCAATTCGTAGCAGCCATTATTTTAAGCATTCTCTCTTCACCATCAACTTCGCAACCTTCTTTGCACTTTTCTATTTCCATTGTGATCTTATCGAACAGTGAATGAATGATAAGACAGTAAAGGTGCAATTGGCCATCTCGGAGAAGCCCTGCCCCTGGCTTGGATCGGGCTGCCAATACTTTCGCAGGCCTGCAAACAAATTTCATGAAGTCCTTACGGACGAACCCGTCCCAGATATGGTACTCAAAGGGCAGATGGAAAAAATGTCTGTCGAGAAAGCCCATTCTCCAAGCAAAAGGCTCCAGCACGGAGCAATTAAAGACAATAACATCTTCCACGGTTTTCTGTAAGAGTATAGGGGCATGGCATCCTGTAAAGAAGAAGCCATCCTCGTCAATAAATCCTCTCAATTCGCCGAGAATACTCGCATTTTGGGAATTCCAACTCGATTGGCGTGCAACTTGATCGTATAGTAGTTTGAGCTGAGAGTTTCGAGAACTGAGAGGACATTGCGTATCTTCGGCCTCCATTTCCGTGACATGCTGCACAAAATCTCTCAGAGGTTTCTGAATTATATCGTGAAGTCGCTCCTCTTTCAAGCCGGTAAGCTGAGGTTTTACAACGCTCAAGTAAATCTCCTCTATTTTACTAGTAGATTGGAGGCGATGGATTTTATATCTCCCATCGGCCAATTCCATTTCTAGTCGAAGAAGTGCCTGTAGCTGCAAAAAGGCACGGTGTCGTTCCTGAAAGGGAGCCGGCGATAAGGAGGCAGTCAAAACATTGCGGAATACCGTGTGTGCTTGCTGTATCATCGGTTGCAGCTCTCCAAAGCTATAGGCACTGTCGTCTCGTGAATAATACTGCTTGCCAATTTGTCGAAAAAAGGCATCGAAATCGTATAGTTCTGCCATCGTAGTCGACTTCCCTGGCGAGGTTGAGATACTGAATGTTGTTAGCAACAACGAACGAACAATAAGGAGGAAGAGTCCGTTTACCCATCACCAAGCGGTACTGGTACAGTGGATGATCTGTGGACGCGGATCAGTAACGTCAAAAGTGAAGGGTCCATAATGGCCTGACTACCTTTTGCCTCTCAACTTGGAAAGGTATTTCCGCATCGAAGTTTTTGTCGTAGTAAACTTCATCGGGCACGCGTTGTTGCACTTCGTTTTCTGGGACGTGAGATGCGGGGAAGTTGAAGGTTGCGATGGTTGGCATGCATGGAAGGTGGTCGAGCAGGCTCAACAAATCAAAAGCAACACCCCCAGATCTCGTGATTCTGGTCGGGCAGCGTTCTTATCCTATTGGACGAGGGGAGACACATTAGTAAGTACATGATAGCCTCGTCCCCAGCGCCCGAGTGTGTGTTTTGCATTTGTACGTCGGAAAATCGATGAAAAGCAGTACAAGACGAGTAAGAATCTTCGGCCAAGAACACGCTTAAAAACGTACTGGAGTTGTCCTACTAGCCAGAACAGCATAACCAACCCATGCTTTCCCAAATGTGCACATCAGAGCAAGGACACAAATGCGATAGAACCGACAAAACCAAGTGAATTCGTTACCATGGTATATCCACCCATGCAAGCTCTAAACAAACCCAAGGAACCATGCACCAACTCTACACACTCTCCCCCTCCTCCGCAAACCGTTCCCGTCTCTCCCTCTCCCTCATCTCCCTCCGTCCCCCCCCCCCCCCCCCCACCCCCAACGAGCTCGGCTCGGGCCTCTCCCCAACAACCTCCTCCTGCACACTCACCCCATCCTGCACCCCATCCTCATAATCATCCACCTCCTCCCTCAACCACGGAATCCCATTAACCTTCCTCCAAATCCTCCACGCCACAAACGCACTCACCACCATCAAAATACACCCCGCAATCGCACACCCCCACACCACCTTCATAAGCCGACACCAATAAAAGCTCCTTCCAACCCACTGATCATAATCCCCCAGTTTCCGTCCAATCTCCTTCGCGGTAGCCCCAAGCGCGGGAAGCCCCTGGACGCCGCCGAGACTGGGGTAGTTGTTGGGCAGGCTGAAGTATTGTTGTTGCGGCATGAAGGTGTGGTCTGCGGTGGGCTTGTAGCCGTAGAGGGCGTCGTCGAGGTCGCGGAGGTTGTTGTTGAACCTGCGGACGGTGGAGCAGGAGAGGCCGGTTAGTGGGCGGCCGATGAGCACGGCGACGACGATGAGGCCGATCAGGAGTACTATGTCGAGGATCGTACTGATTATGTAGCGGATGACGACTCCGAAGACGTGTAGGAGGAGGGTGGTGAGGAGGTAGACGCCGCCTATGACGGACTGGAGGGATGGGTGTTAGCAATGCACTTGTTAGGAGATGGAAGGTAGATTGATTCGTTTGACCTGGATGGTACTGTATACGCGCTCTTGAGGAGTATAGACTTACCACTATGACGGCTGCCAGAGCAGCTGGAGGTTGTCGAGGTGCTTCGGCGCGGCTAACATGTCTTATCATTGCAGCGGAGCAACCGCAGATGACACCCATGAGAGCAATCTCGATGATGCGGAGAGCGGTGAAGGTGTAGCCGAAGAAGCCGGTTCGGATAGCCATTATGGGCGGTGATGGTGAGGTTTGCGACCTCGATATTCGTTATAGTTTTGTTTCCTCCCTTCCTTGTCGTTTCGTTCGTAAGTTTCGTGGAGTTGGATGGTGTTGGAGTGATGTTAAGGAACGAACCGTCTTCGTTTGTTGTTTGTCGTCAGTTGTGGATGGCGCAGTATCTGAAACCCTGTTGGACGCCAGCAGTTAGCGAGTTGCAAAGGAAGCTGAAACGAACGCACTAGAAGGCTTGACTTGCCTTTGGTGTCCTTTGGTGTTTCTTGTGCTGACTCGTGTGTGGTGCGTTATCGTTTCTTGTCCGCAGCAATTGGCAAAGTCTCTTTTCAAAATGGTGGATCTTAAGGGTTGCCTTTATCGTTGCGTGCGGCTCAGTAAAATCCTGCCTAAAGACGGCTCAGAATCCTGCAGGGTGCAGTCGATTGGAGAGAAAATTGCGATACTGGGGTACCACAGCAACGTCAGAATGCTCGTCAGACCCTTTCGGCCTGGAGAAGTCAGTACGATAAGCCAATTAATGCAGAAAGTCCAGGTTTCTACCCGAGTGTTTCTAATCAGTCTTCAGATAGCCGAGTTCGAAAACAATGCTCTAGAAGCTCTTGAAGTCAGGCACAGAGACGGAAGTTGAATCTCGTGGTCGTTATTTTGGTAGAGAACGTGTTCAGGGACGGGTCCCAGCATTCATCTCATGACTGCTCAACCCAATCCCAGGCTTCAAAAGCCCCCTACGTCAAGCGCAAAGCCTGAGAATAAAGATTCCCCATTGCTTGTTTTCGCATCCTCAATCGGGACAGTTCCCAAGAGATCCCCAGCAGGCCAAGGCATAAGTGTCTTTAGCGTGAACTCAAAATTAACCTCACCTCTTCTCTTGTTTCCCATCCTCAACACCTCCCTTTTTACTGTGGTTATTCGTTCATGACATCGTGGCTATAACTCTGCTCATTATTGCGTGAGCTGGATTGCGCGATATCCGGCCGAACGCAGCTGGTTGTGGTGAGAGATTCGTACATAACGCTGGGCTGTGCCCCGATTGGTTTGCGGTGGTGGTGGAAGATGACGCAGGCCAAGAATGGATCTTCTGGTGATCTTGAAAGCGAACAGGAATCTCGAGATGTCTTCGATCTGGCGGCCGGGAAACTCTGGGAAAGGGAATTTTTTGGCGATGTTGAAGAGAAGGTTGGGACAACGAAGAAAGATGGTGGTGAGATGCTTGGGTTACGATGAATCTACTAATTCGAGAGGAGGGCCTCGGAAACGGTTGCCGGAGCGAAATTGTAGCCCTCGGAAGTTGTGCGAGAATTGACGAGCGAACCGACGGCATTCAAAGACAGGACGAAGCACCAACGTTGGCCAACACCTGAAGCAAAGTAATACAGTCGAGTAAAGTGTACATGCCAATGTCATTAAATATTCCTAACTTTATCATAAAACATGCTCATAAATCCTATAATACATGAAACAAATCATGAGCGACAAAAGAAAACCGTTGACAAAGAAAAGGACTGTGATGGAGTCGCAACTCCAGTATGCAACGTATCAAAATATGCAAAGAGGTATCTTCCACCTGTATCCCCAAATACGAACAAAGGAAACTCCACCAAAAACAAAAGGAACTCCAGTAAATCCACCCAATAGTTTTGTTAAACTCCTTAGACACCACGGACATACGAGACAGAGTCTCTTGGTCCGTCTCTCCTCCTTGAGCTCGACCTCCGTCTGCTCGTACTCCTCCTCGACACATCGGTGTGGACCCTGCTCGAGCTCCTCCTGCTTCTGGAGCCTTGTCTCGAGTGTCTCCTCTCTCTTCTGGTTCTCTCATACTCGCTGTCATACGCGCTTCTGCTTCCTCTTCTCTCGGTGCGAGCATATCCGACCTCGCTTGCGCTTGGATCGTTGTAGACGCTGGCATCGGGGCCTCCTCCAGCAAGATAGACGCTTGGTGGAGGGCTTGGGCGTTCAAAGACCTTCTCCTGACGGACA
This sequence comes from Ascobolus immersus RN42, assembly GCA_003788565.2. NCBI lineage: Eukaryota > Fungi > Ascomycota > Pezizomycetes > Pezizales > Ascobolaceae > Ascobolus > Ascobolus immersus. Next base: position 82,909 of record ML119700.1, read on the forward strand.
TGACGTTCGTCATAGGACTCATCGTAACCGTAAGCACCGCCAGCAGCTGGTGGTCCACCACGCTCAATGATCTCCTCCTTGATGACTGTTCTGCGCTTCTGACGCTTGCGGCAATCGTTCCAGATGGCAAAGCCGAGGCAGGCAGTGATGAGGAAAAAGATGATGTTGGCGATAGCGAGGCCCCAGGAGGTCTTGAGAAGGTTGCAAGGCTGGGAGTAGTCGCTGGTGTCGGTGTTCTCTGGTATCATGGCTGGGTCCTCGCGACCGCTGTTTTGAGTGAAGCCGCTGGTGGTGGTGGAAGTGGTCTGACGAGGGATGATCTTGACAGCATTCGGGTCGGGATTGGTAGAAGACCAGCGGGTTTCGGTGTACCAGGAAGTTTGGCGCCATTCACTGCTCCAAGCAATGCAATCGGCACTGGCAACGTCACCAAGAATGGCAACGCCGACAATGAGCCCGATCATAAAGAGGATGTCGACAATGGGGATCCAAACTGGCATCCATTGCGTGCGGGCATAGTGAATGAGAGAACTAATAGTCCAGGTGGTAGCAAGAATGGCAACTACAAAGATGGCAATGATTCCATCTGGGACTTTGAGGTCCGCCTTGTTGTAGGTGTCGACAAAGTATGCGAGGATACCCCAGCATACAATGAGGGTGATGATTTGGATGACTCGGAAAGCTTGCCAGGCTTGGCCGTTTGGTGATTGTTTGCGGCCGTCCTGTGGGTTGTCGTCTCTGTTGCCTCTGTCGTCTCTACGGTCATCGTAGCGGTCGTCATAAGTGTCTCTAGCCATCGTGGTGACTATGTGCTGTGAGGTCTGTAGTGTGTTGAGGTCTTCGGGGGCGTTTGCCACGGGTAGAAGATCAGCTAAAAGTAGATTTCGATAATCCTTAGCACTTTTCGTCTGTCAATTCGCCGTCGAGTATGGTCGTAAAATAGACTTCGTTAATCGTGTGCTTGTGTTGTCAAGGTGAGGCGAGACGGAAGCTTGTAAACGAACGCAGCGAACCGTTCGGTAGGATGGTGTGGTGGATGAGGAAGCCGGAAGGAATACTTTTCAAAGAAGAGGTCCACCAGTCTTAAGTAGAATCTTCTCTTTGAGCCTGGCCACGTCTTTCAACTTGTTGCAGAGCCAGGCTGCATGAACCATGACGAAACAAAACCGTCCATTCCAAAATCATGAGAAAGTTGGTCTTTCGGTCACTGTTGGAGCCGGCATAAGGGACACGCCGACAAGGGTGTCTCCACCAACAACACCACCATTTCGCAAGCGAGGGTGTCCAATCCCAGCCAGCTCATCGTATGGTCGTGAGATTTGGTATCACCTAAAATCGAGGTTCCTCACTGGCTGCACAATGACGTTTCGACTCGATTCCTCTTGGCACTAGACCCACCAAGGCTTGAACCTGATTTGCACCACACAAACGACCGAATTTGGGCCGGATAACTCATGCGAGAAAAGGCGGGTGCTTATTTGAAACGGGATTTGCGCTGCGCGTCCGGTGCGATTTGCGAGAGGCTTTGACAGAGATACCAAGCTGCGTGTTGACTTGACGTAGAGGTGATGAGTGCAGGCCAAGATGTTGGCAGAAGGCGGAGAGACCGCATGAGCACCGTGCGGATACTGGAAGTAACATGTCCTTTTGCAGCGAAATCAGGTACCTGAGCAGTTGATTGTTAGCCGTGTGTTATTTTGAGAGTGTTGACGTTGTCAATCGCAAGATCCTGAGATGTACGGTAGGGCAACGGATGTCGGCTCGGCTGAAAACGAAAAGGTGAGTATGTACGTCTTCACGAGCTGCTAAAGTTCCTGATGGACGAGTAGATCAAAGCTTGAACAGGAAGTCGTAGTCTGTATGTAAGGTGACCTGGTGGTGACGGATATCGTTATCCGAGCTCGTACACATGGCTTTTGCGGTGAAGAATCGAGATGTTCCGGATAGGCATCTGCGAGCAGTGACGACTTGAGAGGATGTAGCCGTACCCATTCTCTCTATCTCTCAAGTCCTTCTCATAGTAATTTGGCGAGATAGCTCAGCTTACGAATAGCAGTGGCTGGCATCAAAATGGTCAACAGGTTGTGGACGAGGCTCAAGTCTACCGAGTCTACATGAAGCCAAAAGAGAGCAGCTCGTCACCAAAAGACGCAAGATGGGCATCTCCGAAACGACAATTCAACTTCTAAGTACCGTAAAGACTTCAAGATGGCCAATATTTCCCGACATGCAGCTGAAATCTTCCAGATGCACCAATTGGACCCTTGAGAAACAATGTGAAGCCGTCCTGCATAAAAGCGATGCGTGGACTGAAATAATTGCGATGCCAACCCGCACCGGTTTCTTGAGAACGCTTGTCTTCTGTTTGAGCCGCTTGGTTCTGTCCTTAGCCCAAGGAGAAGCATCTCCGAAAACAGAAATGACTTTCGCTTGGAGAAACGACCCGTTACTATGACAACGCGTTTGTGTGCAGCTTACATAATACCACCACACAAGCAGCAAAAATGACAATTTCTGTGACTGTGTTTTAGGCCGCTGGAAGCGGAAGGCGAACTAGCTGAACGACCACGCGAATACCGACAAATCGACAAAAAACGAATCTCGACGCCAGCCCCGTTCCACCCTTCCCCGGTCATACCGCAACAAATCGACTTTTGATCTCTTCGAAAAAAGTTTCCTATCGAAAAAATGGCCCCAAAGAAGACCGTCCAGAGGAAGGAGGAGAACATCTCTCTCGGACCTCAGATCCGTGAGGGTACGTGAAACCGCTGCAGCTTTGCTTTTCGGTGGAATGGAGGAATTGGAGAAATGGGCAGAATGGCGGAAGGCCAGAATTGAAAGAGACAAAATGGGCGGGACGGGGAAATGCTGCTAGATGGTTTTTTTTGGCCAGAATGAAATACTGACAGTTTTGGTGCAGGTGAGCAAGTTTTCGGTGTCGCCCGTATCTTCGCCTCCTTCAACGATACTTTCGTCCACGTCACCGATCTTTCGTAGGTTATCCCGAAATCCGCGAGCAAACAGTCGAAAAATCGAATCTCGGGCATATTGGAGGAAACTTGGCTCGAATTGTTGGAAATGGGAGGAGATGGGCTCAGAAACGACAAACTGGAGGACGAGATGAGGAGGGACGAATGCTCGAAAATATGCCCGAGACGAGATACGACTGGACACGACATGCGAGAACTGGAGGCTGACTGGCTGTGATAGTGGAAAGGAAACTGTTGTCCGTGTCACCGGTGGAATGAAGGTCAAGGCCGACCGTGACGAGTCGTCGCCATACGCCGCTATGTTGGCTGCTCAGGATGTTGCTGCCCGCTGCAAGGAGGTTGGCATCACTGCCCTCCACATCAAGATCCGTGCTACCGGAGGTATGCTGCTCTCTGACTGAAGAATGGCGGAAGTGGAAAACTAACAAATGGCCAGGTAACGGAACCAAGACCCCAGGTCCAGGTGCCCAGTCCGCTCTCCGTGCCCTTGCCCGTGCTGGTATGAGAATCGGCCGTATTGAGGATGTCACCCCAATCCCATCCGACTCCACCAGAAGAAAGGGTGGTCGCCGTGGTCGTCGTTTGTGATTTCCCTATCTCCTCGTCTTCTCCGCCATCCACACTTTGTTTCGGGTTTCAGTTTCTCACTATGTTGCGCGCGTCTCTTCTTACATGGGGTTATTTATGAATGGGATTCAAAAAGCATAATTGCAGGAGCCTGGGCCACACAACAAAGGTGCATTCTCTCACTTATCTCTCGATCTCATAAAACTCTCTACTGGGATGTAAAATCATAGAGGTTTCTCGTTTGTCATTATGCTTTTTTGCTGGCTTGAGCATATCATTTGCAGTCCAGATGTTTTATGTTGAGCCTTAGCAAAGAGATATCATTATGGAGTTTTTTCTTCTTGGGTTAATAAGAGGATTTCTCTGGTCATACTGTCCGCTGTATAGTTGTGTGTCAAATTGTGAATAAAAGCAACTCTCCGAATGAACTTAATAAGGTCCACAACAGACAGCGATTTGCACTTCGAACAAGAGTTCAAATGTTGTCTGAACTGAATAAACTTTTATTTTGCCAGCACAAATAAACCCAGCCATTACATCAAACTAAAAGGACGTCCGCTAGCAAACGCTTATGCGGACAAGATCTTTGCCAACTCCTCAGCAACCTTATCACCAACCTCGCTAGTCTTAGCGCTTCCACCAATATCTCCCGTCCTGACACCAGAGTCAATAGTGACTCTGACAGCCTCCTCAATGGCCTTGGCCTCCTCTGGCTTGTTCAGCGAGAGCTGGAGCAACATGGCAGCAGAGAGAATTGTAGCAATTGGGTTGACAATACCCTGGCCAGCAATATCCGGAGCCGATCCGTGAATTGGCTCATAGATACCGTTAACCTTGACACCAGTACCTGGGATACCCGAGATGGACGCCGAAGGAAGGAGACCAAGGGAACCTGGAATAACAGAAGCCTCATCCGAGATAATGTCTCCGAAGAGGTTGGAAGTAACAATCACACCGTTCAACGCTCTTGGGTTCTTGACCATAATCATAGCGGCCGAATCAATAAGCTGATGCGTGAGCTTCACATCCGGGAACTCCTTCTCAAACACCTCAGTGACGACCTTCCTCCACAGTCTGGATGTAGCGAGAACGTTCGCCTTGTCAAGCGATGTGACTGGGAGTGGTGGGTTCTGCTGCTTGGCCAAGTGGCCGGCGAGCCGGGCAATGCGCGTCACCTCCTCGCGCGAGTAAGGCTCAATGTCGTAGGCGTATCCGTCGCCGGTGTCCTCCTTGCGGTCGCCAAAGTAGATGCCGCCGGTGAGCTCGCGGACGATGGTGAAGTCGACGCCTTGGCAGACGGTGGCCTTGAGGGGGGAGAATTCGATGAGGGAGTCGGAGGCGAAGGAGCAGGGGCGGAGGTTGCCGAAGGCTTGGAGCTCTTTGCGGAGCTTGAGGAGGCCTTGTTCGGGGCGGACGGCGCCGGTGCCCCATTTCTGGTGGGGTTAGTAGGGGTTCCTAGGAAGGTAGTTGTGGGTTTGAGAGGGTGGTACTTACTGGTCCTCCGACGGCACCGAGAAGGATGGCGTCGGCCTTCTTGATCACCTCGAGGGCAGAGTCGGTAAGAGGGTCATTGTGGGCATCGATCGAGGCCTGCCTCCGTTAGCACTCCTCCTGGCAATCTTCCATTTGAGGTTCAGACTTACACCACCGATCAACTGGTAGTCAAACTCAAACTTGATGTCTGGTCTGTGCTGCTCAACGACTTTGAGAACCTTGTAACTCCGTCAGCTTCCTTCCTCTTCCCATTGCTCCGTTGCTGTCGTGTGCGATAGTGTGTTTGACGTCGACGGTGACGAAGTGGGACAGTACCTTGATGGCCTCCTTGATGACCTACGTCAAGCGTTAGCAATTGGACCCTGAAGCTGCAACTGTAGGCGGTGAATGCGTACCTCTGGACCGCAGTGGTCTCCCTCGAGAACTGTAGAGCGCAACTGTCAGTGATTTGTTCTCAATTCCATCGCAATTGCCATCGTCGCAAGATGAGATGGTGGGGTTGAGTCATCGATCTGGCGCGGCAGCAAGCGAGAACAGGTGATTGCGGGGCAGCGGTGATGGTGGGAGAGACGTACCGACGATGTTGTAAGTGACCATTTTGATGTGTTTTGGGGTATAGAAGGGGAATTGAGATGAATTGGCGGATGGAGATGGAGAAATGGAGGGAGAAAAAGGATGAGATGGTGGGGTTGCAATAACGTTATGTATTCTAGACAGTTGTAGAACGGCGAGTGGTGTCAGTGACGGAATTTGGCGGGGCGACGGTAACGCTAAGGTGAGGTTCGAGTCAGAGCTGTGCACGGTTGCACTTGTGTCTCAACAGCAACCGGGAAATTTCCGAGGTATTGCCGGATGGGGATTTAATCAAAAGATCAAAGTATGAAGAATATCCTGTCCAAGATAATCACAGTTTTGTGGTAGGTTAGGTGGAAACGTGTGTCGATGAGCTTTCTGCGGTTTCGATAGCTTTACGAGCTTGAGCAGAGCTACTTAATATGGACAAATGGACGAGCGGAATATTCTAGATAAGTATCCAAAAATTGTAGTAGGAAGAAACTTAAGTAACTATAAGAGAGCTTATAATCAGGGTTCAGACTCCAGGATATACCAGCAAAACAAAACCAGTCTCAATATTTATGAGCATCAACTCTCATATCACTCGATTTCAGACATCTCGAAAGCGTCAGAAAGAGCAACCTACACTGATCCTCCTATAAGCTACTCCACCATGACCCATCTGCACCTCCAATACCAACAATACATGCACAAAAACCAAACCATAACCGCTCAAAATACAACAAGAAAACAAAAAGGCAACAAAACCAACGCCAATCCCATGTCTATACATCACCATCATAAAGCACAAACGAATAAGCCGCATTGAAGTGGCGTGAGTAGTGTATCGTGCGCATTCCCTTATAACGAACATAATCAGCCCAAGAAAAGTGGAAAAGCGGAGTGTAAGAGGCACGAAGATGCTCCTAATATCCCGATGCTTCTGCTTGTGATACGGCGAGGTTCCAGGCAGACTCATCAAAATCGGCGGCAAATTCATCGGAGGAGGCTGTGGATGCCGGTGGAGGAGGCGGTGATGAGGCGGGTATTGGTGGATGACTGTTTCGTATGGGGAGAGTGACTGCATGTTGGGTATGTGGAAACGGTGTTGACGGAGGAAGTACTGATGGTGTACCTTCATCCTGGTCCATGTCCGTGTCATCAACGTCCTCTACAATTCCAGCTCGATCGCCATGTTGCTTGGCCATCACTTCCATATCACAATGCACAATGTCCTCGATCGGTTCGAGACGTGAGAGACGCTCTTCAGCATCATCACTACTTTCGATATCGTCATCCTCCAAGACATGGCCCTGTAAAAGCTCCTCCTCTTCAACTTGGTCAACCCCCACTGATTTACGCGGAAGGGTAAAAAAACTAACCAGTTTGCACCAGCTCCTCGACCTGCCTCCAAAGATCTTCATCCCCGTCATTGATGCCATATTGACTTTCTTCGCCCTCATCATCGCTATCTGGGATATAAAAGTCCATCTCCAGTTGCTGCAATAATAGTCCAGCATTCTCGTTCCATCGACCGGCATTACACCATCCATTGACTCGAGCAACCTCTTGTCTCTCAAGTGGGCTCGTGAAATGTCCGAGTGGATGTCGAGGGGCGTAGCTGCGAGTAAACGGTGCACTTTCTTCGGCAAGGAGGCGTTTGTACTCTTCGGTCGTGGCGCGAGGACCGAGAGCCTGGAGGAACCGGGTATTCAGTTCATGTGGAGGGCGGACGGCAATCTTGCCAGAGCAGAGACGATTAACGGCGCAGTCATAGCAGAATAGAGGCTTTCGAGAGACAAAAACTGGGGCGTAGTATCGAGAAGGTGATGTCTGCTTGAAGATAAAGGAGCCATAAGGAATTGTCGTTTCCCACATGACTTTGGTGAAAGTAGGAGGATTTGAAGGACTCTTTGTGGCAACTTGTGACAGGTCGTGGGTGCATGGCGGTATTCCATCAGTCTTTTCGGTGTAGATGATATCGATAGGACCGACGTGATCGATGTGATTGAGGACTTGGAGCTGAATGGGTATCTTTGTCGGCGACCGCGCAAGGAAGCTGCGGAAGAGGCCATACTCTGATACCATGTAGTCAACAAGCTGAGGACATATGATGAGCTCTTTCCGTGCCCGGGTTGCTGCGACATAGACCATATTCATCTCCGCTCTCTGCATCTCAATCCTAGTAGTTTTTGAGCGCAGAGCATTCTTCTGGCTGAAAGGAATCCAAAAATCATCCGCCAATTGCACGCGGTCCCACTCAAGACCCTTTGCTTGGTGACAAGTCGTGAAGATCACGTCTGCTTCGGATTCTCGGTTGACCAGAGATTTCTCACAATCTTTGAGAATGTTCTCGAAAGAAGATGGAGGATGTCTCATTATCCTATCCTTCATCGAATGGATCAGACTGAGGTTGGGGTCGAGCACTAGCTCCTCTGATCCCTGAATGTGGATCTGGATATGCTGCATCAGGCTGTTCCAGCTATCGAATTGCTTCAACACTGCGTTATTAGATCGCTTATTCCGGTGGTGTAGAGCATGAGCGTCTCGCAATAACTTGAAAATAGCAGAGGGTGTATAGTTGTGCGACGACTTAAGAAACACCTTGTACTGTTGGCAGTTCAAGGCGAAATCGATCAGGGAGTTTATCATGGCTATTGTACACGTCAGTAAAGGAGACCATTTACCTTGCAAACCGGATCGCTTACTCTTGTTCTTTCTGAAAATAACTGTAAATGGAGAGCTACCATCAGGTGCAGGGCCAGGTGGCCTCACTGTAAGCTTGTCCGTTGGTCTCCATTCAATAAAATGCTGGCCAGGCACTCCGAGATCTCTCATGACCTTATCCTTTTTGCATGTACCAGAGAGGAGGACTTTCTCATTGAAAGCCTTCAAAATGACATTGGCAACACCTGCAATGTTCTCTCCAAACCGGAAAGAATGGGTCAAATAAAAAGTGGCCGTCGGTGGATAGAGCTTATCATCGAAGCAGCAGTTATTTGCTCCCATAAACTGGTAGATCATCTGATAGGGATCACCGACCAGCATAATGCCGATATGTGGACGTTGCCGCAAGATAATATCAGCAATTACCGGAGTGGCATCTTGAGCCTCATCGAATAGAAGGCCGTCGTAGCCTTGAAATATATTCTTATCAGCATCAATCCATTTGATGAGTCTGTTTGCATCTCCCAACTCCTCATCGTCATCGCTGGATCGGCCTTTCAGATAAAGCATTTTCAGGTACGCATCATGAGGAATGTTTCTCATTCTGCTGTTGACCGCATTCTGTTCTTCCCAGACCCTTTGTGCCAGCTGTGCAACTACAGCCTGATCTATTCGTAGATTCCGTGCTCGAGGGGAGACATCAGATATCTCGACCTTCGGAGAGGTTTGCCTGTAGAACCTATCCAGAGTGTCCCTAATAAGAGTGCCCAAGCTGGTTGGCTTCGGCTTCGGTAATGCACGTCGGAAAGAGTCGATCGAGGCGGTGTCGTAGTCTGGACGTCGGCAGTTCTGATTCATATAAGTCTGATCGATTCCTAAGAACTCAACGATCTCCTCTGAAGACAAGGTGCCGGGCTTTGCCTTGATATGAGCTGCAAAGTCTGAAAGGGCATTCCACGCAAGGGAATGGATTGTCTTACTCTCGACATTAGACGGGAGCTGTTCGGCGCCACTCTGAGCAATAGACCTGTTGAAGGCAATGTAAAGAAACTTCTTGTGAGGCCGAGCAGCGGCATAATGAATGAGACACCTTGTCTTTCCCGTGCCTGCATATGCCTTGACTTTGAGCAAATCACCAGGGCCCATGTCCGCATCCAGAACCAACTGCTGCTCGGAGGTCAATCTCATTCTTCCTCCATAGAATGCCGGCAATGGCTTCGGCGAGGCAAAGTATTGTTCGATCCAGCGATTTAGTCGGCTGCGCAATATCCTTGCCGCTTGTTGCGTTAGGGGTGGGCCGTATTCGTTAGGCAACTCCGGTATAACACAGCCAGTCAAAATCTCATCCTTCTCGATAGCGAAGAAGAACACAGAGAGAAAACAGTAATACTCCAGAAGTGCAGCCTGAATTTCGTCAAAGGATGAATCGTGTTGGGTTGTCTTATCGCTCCGGATAACCGCATCATGGAGAAGCCAGGGTATATCATCCGGAACGAGTTCGGTGAAATATAGGTATGCTGTGAGCAGTCCATAGAGAGTGCGACTATCCACGTAATGACTAGATTCGTCTGGAATGACTGAAAATGCGACAAACGTCTGAATAAGTGAGAGCGGTGGGAGTTTGCTCTCTAAGCGTTCGACGAATGTTTGAGTTGGTATATGGAGGATCGGTAATCTCGCCGTTGCTTTTGGTGAGGTAAAGAAATGCTGCAAGGCGATAAAGACATCACCATACCGTAACGGTGGCATATAGAAATCTGGATCTATGCTCAAGATTAGAAGCAAACCCAGCAAAAAAGATGGGAACCTACTACGCTCCGTAGCTAAGAGGTTCTGCCGTCTGCTGGGCAAGAAGCTCCTCGCCTCGTTCCTCGCACTTTCCCTCGCCTCTTCAACAATCAGGCCCATGTCTTTCATCAGCATTGACGTCTCCAATTCGAATTTCGCATGCGTACTGGCATCAAAGACGTATGGCAAGCTCAAAGCCCTAACGAGAGGGTCCTCATCAACCGATCCCAAATCGTCCATCAGCTTGTTGAAGCGCCTCATATAGGTATGTCTTCGACGTCTCCATGGCGCATAGGATTCGGATTGGAGCGTTAGAGGAAGAAGTTGCGATAATGCTCTGTTGCAGGTGAGATACTGGAGAGTAGTCGAGAACGTCAGGTAGCTGATGATGTGAAGCTGGAGTTCTGTAGACAAGGACAACAGCGGACAAGGCGCAGTCCGGTGGTCCATGGTTGGTTTAATTGAGCCAGTCGTGAAGGCAAGCAATGGTAAGGCTATCGAGTATGTTGTTCCATGGAAAGGTAGAAAGGCGTGTATCCGTTGGCAGGAGATGGTATGATGAGCATGAGGGTTTGCAGGTCCAAGTTCGTTCACAAAGGGTACAGCGCGTGCTTGGCTCCCAAGCAACCACGGTCCTGCAGCCAAGGGCGTTAGTCCAAACCAGGGAAAGCGCTGCCGTACTGATATGCACGGACCACTTGCAGAAATGACTAAGCTTGGTAGGGCTCCATTATCCTTGTGCAACACAACAACTCGCTTCCCAATCTTCTCTTCGCTTCTCAACTTCCACATCACTTCTCACCTAGGATGTCGTTTGACCATAGACTCCCTCGGGCAAAAGTATAGGTATGTGATTCAAGTTATCCGAGAGCCACTTACTGACCAAGGCTGTCAGTTCAACAGGGAAGGACCATGCGCCGCGGCGCGGAATTGTATACATACGGATGGAGTCGACATGTGTATCCGTGATATCCGTCTGGGTCGATCCTAAAGATCTTGAAACTCGTCAAAGCCCATTGCGCAAGCGCGGGTGTCAATATGCAAGGAGTTTTTGCTCCTGTCGAATACGATCTCTGACGGCTACCTGCAAGCCTTAACGGCATACTTGTTAACTCGCCAATCCTCCCAATCATCACCGTAAAGGTTGAAGGACCTAGTTGGGGGCTCTTTGGAGATTAATCGGAAGGCTATGTCTACGACCAGCTCACCAGCTTCAATTGGTACCTCTTTCTTGTGACGGGTTGTAAGGCAGCCGCGAATCGATTGAACTTGCAGCCACTGCCACTCTAGCCCTGCAAAATACCTTCTACTTAGTCGTTATTCTTTTGTGTCGTATCTCGGCTGTTGACACATGGGATATCAACTGATTGTAACAAGTAGCCTGCCTCTGAAAACAGAAATGTGTTTGAAATACTGAATCCGACCTCCATCAGTCTCGCCTTGCAGATACGGTAATAGGATTCCGGATCCTAGTCCTGTTCTGCGTCTGTGTTGATATTCCGTTGCCGTAAGAGTTCTGGGAACTTTGGAGTGCGCGCTTTGCGGTGTTGTGCATCCGCATCCAACTGGGATTGCCCGTTGGAAATAGACGAGTCTGACGCTTGCCGAATTTCAAGGTTCCCTCACAACTCGCGCTTAAGGGGCACAAATGTGGGCAACTGAGAAACTAGACCAAAATGAGAAATGATGAGCAGCTTCAGGGTAAGTGTATTTCCTTCCTGGTATTGGACCCTCTCCTAACTCAAAACTACAGTGAAGGCACTTATTCCTTACGGTAGACTTTTATGATAGTTTTCTCCTTGGATAGCCCGGGGTTTTCCAGTCGAAAATAGCAAACGCCAGTACGACTGTCGCTTCCCGTCTGTTTCTGTCGTTTCTAGTACACGCGCAATGCCGGAATTCCGATCTCATCGTACTTTGTGGTCACTGTGATCGGTAAATAATGGGACGCAGAATATTGTGCTGTTGAGGGAATGGTCTGCCGCTCAGAGTTGTGCAGATCGTGCGGAAGACCACTCTACTGGATCCTTGATGGGCCAGGGAAAGCGGGAGCATCCTGTGGCACGGGCATGGCTGTCAGTTAACGTAGACTCGCGTGTTGAAGTCTTCTTTGCGGCGACCGGCGACATTCCGGTTCCAAATTCAGGAACCTACTCCCTCCCACATCTTCAGAGAGGTTAGCAGTGTTTATGAAGTCTCACGGGGTTGGCAACATGGTACCGGTTGATCCAGTGCTGCCTTGCCCACTTTGAAGGTACTCCCGGGCGCTTACAAGTCGTAAACGCCCACCACCTCCTTCTACTGACGAATGATGGTGTTAGGGATTGGAGTCATCTGCGTGGCAAGCCAGATTTGTGAGGTATCGTCATTCCAGAGCTCATGTAGAGGCATATGATACATAGTTCTCCTGCTGCTTGCTCCTTATTACAGACCTTCCCTCAAGATGCAGGCATTCCAGTAAAATGCAGCAGCTCATTGCTAGTCCAAGAAGAAGACTGGGGTTTGCGCAATGCCAAAAGTAAAGCGCATCAACAAAGCGGCTGGATATTTCCTTGCGACTTTTGGGCTAATGCTGCTTTATGGTCTCTACTATTTTAGGATTTTTCTGAGCTGCCTGATTTCCAAATGATTAACGAGACACCTCGATCAACATTTCACCGTTTTGTGACTGCACCGCACCCGAGCGAGTTTTGGATCAGAGACTCCATTTTGGCGCTAGAATACGGAAATGGCATGCGTCGATGGGAATGGCGGAAAGGTATATAGGATCAGGGTGCCCTCCTGTTCACGATCCTGCCTACCGGAATACGCTTCGATACCGTTCCGAACTTATTCGCTACCAGGCCCATCAACACTGTCATACGCAGCATTGAGCTGTAGGACTTGCTTCCGTCGCGTCCTCCAGCCTATCCGCAGACAGAATAATCGACGAATTCCTCAAAATGGCATCCGCAACGTCACAATTGTATGTGCCTATGAACATGAACGAGCTTGGGGCAGGGCATATGCAGCATCAACATCAACACCATCAAGCAATGATGCAAAGCAATGGACAGATGCCTCTTTCAGACCAACAGATACGACAAGCGCAATGGGACCAGCATGTGGCGGCTTTTACCAGACCACCGACATTCAACAACATGCAAGAGATGGACCTCAACTCCATCGACTATCAGGCAATGTCGAAAATGTTTGCACCAGATCCATCGGTTATGCAGTTATATGAAGTAACGCCTGCATCCGTTCCGACAGCTCCTATGACACGGGCCGTCCCACTACTCGACTACCAGCCACCATGTCCGTCAGTATCCGAGTCTACACCAGCATCGAGTATCTACTCTCCACCTTCTCAGTATATGAGCCCTCAGCCTCTTTATCCCTCGGAGCATATCTCTACAACTTCGCTCGATCGTCGACCATCCTATGCCACCTCATACACGGCTTCTTCCCCTGGAATCCAGTCGCCTGGTATCCACTCGCAGCACACTACACCTCCGCCTATGCCCTTGCCATACGAAGACTGTATTTCGACATTCGACTTCGATACTACTTGGCAACCCAGTATGGGCTACCCCGGGGCCCCCTGGGACCCAACAGCCGGCCAAACAGTCGCCACGCCCGAGCTTACTTTTACCGACGAGTCCTCTCCAGCACCTGAGATCTTGCCACTCTCCACCTTTGCTTTGGATTTCTCCGGAGTTCCCGAAGACAAACGACCAGAATTTCTCGATCTGTCAGAGTATGAGCTAGTTCGTCTTCCATGTATTCCTGGAGTCCCCAGTGGCGCACAACATCAACAAGAGCAACAGAGTGGCTCCTATTCTTTCGGGACAGGAATGGAAGGATGGGGATATGATGGTGTGACGGGGCTGGGCTTGGGATATCCAATGGCCCCAACAAATGGGTTGTACTTTGAGAACTCATACATGGATCAGAAGCTGCAGCAGGAGACGGAAAGGATACTGGCAACGTGCGAAACATTCGAAAGCTTGCAGGCTGCTGGGAAGAAACGAAAACAGCAACTACTGGAGTCAACAGGAGGAGGAGGAAAGGCCACGAAACTGAATGATTCGAGGAGGTCTTCATCAGCAGAGTCTGAGCCTGCCTCGAAACCTTCACCGCCTCCGGCACCTCGACCACGAAGGCGGACGGCTGCTGCCAAACGGCCTACCAAGGCAGCCACCGTCCAAGTTTCCTAAATTGCGAAGATGCTTGCTTCGGCGAGCTGTAGATGTTTGCAAGTTCTTTGCATAATGGTGTTTTGATTGGGTACTTCTCTGTGCATATTCCTATCTTTTTTCCTCTTTTCTACCATTTTCGGGTCCTGTTTCTGTTTTTGACTTTCCTCTTTCTTGTACAACTCTGCGCTCATATATTCTCCGAATGGCGTTTTGATTATGGCTGGTTTCAGTCTGTTTCTGCAACTATCCTCTTCATGAGGGACTGCACCTCTTGGAATTACCCCACGTTATCGATAGAGCGCACGAGTCCCTTCCTTTTCTTGTACATAATTATTATCATCGATACAATTCCATAATCAGTTTTCTGGTGGAGATTTTTCAAATCGTCGATTCAGTCGGTTTCTTCCCAGCTTGAGTATTATAGTCTCTTCTCTCTTCAAGGCCTTCTTTTCTGGTACGACTTGAAGTCATCATGTCTGGGATGGACCAGCATGTCATGGTTATTTGTCGCAAGCGCTCCATCATGGTCATCTATCTCCTGCATTTTTACTCCTTTGCCCACTTCTCACGCAATTTATTCGTGCGTCTTCCCCGCATTCCTTTGCGTTACCGCTTACCTGAATGGTGGGCGCTCTGTCCTGTCCCTGCCAAACCAGCCTCCCCACGTCCTTCCTTGCTTGTTCCATGCTCCTTACGCCTTCCCTCTCCTTTGCCGGGTAGATTTGGCCACTCTTTCTCCTTTGTTTGGCTTTAGCATTTTAGGTAGATTTATGTGCATTTCATACTCCGAAGTATGTTTTGGGTGTTATCGGTGTCCGTTTTGCACTTTTTAGGCATAGGAAGAATTCAGTTGATCAATGTATCTTTATCAGTTTTCGTACAAGGGTATTCGTGGCATGGATCGACGCTTGTGAGTTTGAGTTTGAGAGTTCGTTAAAGGAACAGTTTGGGGCAGGTCTCCCAATCATGGCTAGTTTTCCCGACAAATGCCCGACCAAGTGTAATAACAAGCCCACTTATGAGAAGCGGATAGGCGACATCGGTTGCGGAACCTTGTAAGGGTAATCAATGAGATATCTGCCTTCATAGGTGCTGTCGGCGCTAAAGAGCACTTCACTTGGTAACCGTAAACATGTCCCATGGTTTGCACCATCATACGAGGCTCGGAGTTCGGAGAACTTATATTAGATATCCAGGGACGACCGGCCAACATCATATCCCCAATCTGAATCATTCTTCAGACACCGACGTTGATGGCTATCGTTTACCTCGCTTCCAGCTGGGCGGGCTCTTATCCTTGCGACTCGAAATGCTTGATGACGCGGTATCTACGCTTGCGATGCAGTTCCCTGAGATTTACCGGTCGTCTATACGGTCTATTTGTCTCGAATATCCATGAAGTTGCCCACTTTGAAGTACCATATGTGCCGTATGCAAGCAACAATCGAGACGATAACCACCGGACTGCACACCCTTTCGCACTGCGCAAAAGCCAATGTTCCAGCAATCAGTCGGAGCTCGGAAGAGAGCTCAGTCAAGCAACCGCTATATAATGACATTGGTATAGCTCGAGTAGATCATGAGGTACCGAAGAGTCGACTTTCTTGTTTTCCAGACGTCCGCGGCCTGCGGGGTCCAAGTACAGGTACATAGATAGATGCCCGTTGGGGCTCATGGCGCTCTGCGCTATGTAGGGCTCGACGTCAGAACTATGAACTAACTAGCGAGGTGTCTTTGGATATGGAGCTAGAGACGGCAGCCTAATGTTTAGCTCCCGAGCTTTAGGGTCAAAACAGGGACCGCACTCCGCACTTGACCTCACTAGGGCGGGCACAGATCCAGGCCCTCGAGCTCTCGAGCCCAGCCAGGCTATGGCGTGAGATTCACATCACGACGAAGTTGAAGGCAGTTGAGACTGAATTGCATCGACGATACGAAGAGCCGAATTGCATCTCAACCGTTGTCTGCAGAACTCCAACCATATCAGCTCGACTTGCAACTGCCTTGACGAATCGCAAAGTTCCGTTATCGATAAGGAGAGGGCTTGAGCGCTAGTTAGCAGGTGTTCATCTCGACAGCTCTCAAGGATCTGCACTGATCTCAGTAAGCCAGCTGGTCGGAAGCGAAACCTGATCAAGTGGTACGGATACAAGGTATCTTTTGGATTACCTTTGGATTTGGATTCTCGCTGCCTGTAGGAAAATCAGTTCAGTTGCATGAACAGGGCAAGTGAAAACAACGAACAGACTCCCTGACCCTACTGTATCCCAAGACAGAGGCGCATGTGCATTGCATTGGCGTATTTTCCGAATACATATTCATATGTACTCAAATTATCCAATAATACGTGGGCTTTTGTAGGAATATGGCGAACTCCAAATGTCATCCAGAACAGCATGCACTTTCCACTCTCCGGGCCGATGTCAAAGTATGAACCGGTGTACCTGTTAGCCTGTTACAGACATTGCGCCTGTTCCGAGCCGAGAGGAGCTTCTTATCATGGCTGGCACTTTCAGTCTTCCGGTGCTTCCCACCCATTCGTACTCGTATTCCTGACTGAACCCAATCAGTGGATGTTTTGTCCGAGGAAATACATACCAAAAGCTGACTTCACATCTCATCCCAGACTCAATTCAACTCATCCCACGCATTGCATCTACTAGAGGCATCTGCCTTACTGCTAGCTGATTAGACCAGCTCTCGACCCAGTACCCGTGGGATGGATCATCCTCACTACTGGGAAACCAAACTAAGCATGCAGGTTCCAGCAACCCCGCTGCCAGTGCGGCCTTCTCAAACATCCCGAGATGACCTCAAAGTTTGCCGCACGCTCGCTTCCGCAGAAACATGGCCTCATGCTCGGCTGCTCACGGCAACTGCCTTGTTTCTCCACATGCCAGGTGGGGTCCATCCAGAAGCTGGAATGAAGAATGTCGGCCTTGAACGGTTTACTAAACTCCAGCATCCCAAAATATACGCCACGTTCAAAGTCGCCCATACTCGATGTAGGCCTAGAGGAAGGTCCTGAGCTGTGACGTGAAGCGGTGCCACTTACCGGAGCCATCCCCAGCTCCCCACCATAGGAAAAAGGAAATCGTTCCCACCAACCAGACTGTTGGCCCAAGTTTGTGCGCATGTGGTTCAGTAATCCGCTAGTAAAATCCCTCCCATTTCCCAATATGGCGATAAACCTGGGGAATCGTGAATTTATAAGAGAGCCAGGAGCGTTGCGGCCAAATGTCGAAAAAGCAAATATACATTGCCCTTGCTTCAAAAACAGCGAGATGAGGCTTCGGGGAAGAACTAGTACCGTAGATGGGAGAAAGCATCTCAACCGCTGCCCAAATACATGGTCAGGATCCAATCCGGAGATCTATGACGGTAATAAGAGTTGCTTCGGAGTAGGAAAGCCACGCATTTCCAATTCCCCGATCCCAATTCCTGGGTCGAAGTAAGGGGTATAAAATGACACGGAAGAAATGAGATCCATTTGGGAAGGGGTATGCTCCCTTTCAGCTCACAGGTCACTGTAGAGATTCTAACGCCCTCGCGAGCTGATACTGGAAACGTCGTACAAGTACGGTGGACCTTGCTTGAGGCATCACCTCTGTGCATAAAGCCTTTGCAGATAACATGAGCCTCGTGGAGATGTCACGGCCATTTCAACCGAATTTCGAGCCACAAGATATCATATTTTCTGGAGAAATCCAGGCGGCCACAATCTATCACGGTACTTGTACTTGTACATTAGTTTCAAACAGAGGGGCCGTTACATTACTAAGTAGTAAGCAGCCATGTTCCTACGAACATCGAGATTGAATGTTGGATGCGCGGTGCCCAATGGTGCCTGACCGCCACGATGTCTCGGCCTTCCCAATTCGTCTTTCCGGTCGTAGAACATGCAGAATTAAGCAGGATCATTTGCTCAACCCTCCAGTTACCCATGCTACTTGATGGAATTGGCAGATTGTGGGGTTGTGTTGGCAGATAATCCCAACGGTCTTCTTTAGATAGGGAAACATCATATCCCAGCCAGTCTGGGGTAATCTGCACTGATGGAGCCCTTTCTGTTGGAGGCGATGGTACGGTGAAGCCGATTGCATCAAATGTGTGCCAGGCCGGCCAGATCTTTTCTGCCTACCTTCACGGTAGAGGGCGACTGGCATCGGGTACGGGAGAGTAACACTGACAGCACCTGACCATGCATTGACCGATAACTGGTCCAAATCAGCCTTCCAACGTGGCTATGAGGAGGCAGGATGATGGGATACTGGCGGTCATCCTGCCCGAACAGGCCAAGCCTGAGTCCTGGCAAAGACGGGGTGATTGATGATTGACCGAGTAATATAGTGTGCAATATGTGCATTGTTGAACGGCGCGGTTGAGACATGGTTCCATTTTCTGCCGATGGAAGAAAACCATGGATACAGTGAAGCTGAGATTTTGGAGATTAGGACCTGCCTCGTCGATACCAAACAGATATCTCTGGGAACCACTTGTAGTGTTGATGTTTCTGCCTCTAATCCATCAGTTCCGGTAAGACGATAAACGGTCGTGCATAGAACATCGCACGAATTCCCACTGAGCCAAGAGCAATGGTCGAAAGGCTAATTAGATCGATATATTCGAACTCACATCCCGAAAAGGTGCAATTGGACAGGATGATTCAAGTCATTCTCTCTTTCGTCTTGCCGGTCATCGACAAGAAACCATCATGGCGGGGCTGAGAACAACTAGAGACTCTAGACCAGGGTTCTAATCTAGTCTGTTGTCAGAGCCATAGGGCTACTAGTTTCCAAGCTAGCACTCATGCCAATGGCTATGACTCCAAGTTAGCTTGCAATGTCTCAGAGATGGATGAAGGGGCTTACTGTTGTCCAAGGTAAAGATACCAATTGCATGATTTGTGAGAAGCAGCCCGCTGGGATGAGCTGCAAATCCGCGAGAAATGACTTGTAGGTATCCCCTGCCGGCATATCTTGTGCTGATCTTGTGATATCTGCATGAATTGTGGGGGGTCCTTGGTTTGCTTTTGTTTCCTGGAAAAGTGCTCCGTTATTCTTGCTGCTTGCCTTACATAGAATGCCGCTTTGTAGAACCCAGTTGATGTGGGGTATATTTGAATTTGAGCTTAGTAGCACCATGAGGCGTACAAACGTGTTTGAGATTACGGACCTACAACGGTCAGAAGGTCCTACTCCATTACCCAAACTGCCAGCTTGCCAATGAAGCATACGTAAGAGCTAAGGAGGAGGTACACCGTCCTTCAAACGCCCAATTAATGCTGTATCGCCACTGGATATAGTCATACTATTTTCCAGTAGGCCCACGCATGATCTTCTCTTTCCAGTTCAATCAAGAACTCTTGACCTCGGTCACAGGTGACGTCCATCTTCCACATGAGAAAGCAAGAGAACTCTGTCCGGACAGACAGACGCCGGTTCCACCGAACAATAACATTGCCACTGCCGAGTTTGACGATTTGAATTGCTGTATGCTTCGTACTTTTTTACTCCACTTGCTCGTATTTGACTCGATTGGGCTACTCTTCAGCTCCGTCTGTTGGATCGATCGAGCAAGTCAAAGCCATCATTGATTTCGTACTCTTCGTGAACGAATCCGGACTGCCGAAGCGTTTCGACCTTGGTAAAAAAATAGACGCAGCTGTACTATGTGATATTTTGACCAGATTAGGGAATATACTTGTGTATCCATCGTGTACGAAGGAAAGCCACCGTGACAAACGACAGGTGCATTCTGATTGGTAGATTTGCCGGGTGTGTTACGATGGCAAACATTACCCGCAAGCGCCACAAGTAAGTATCTGAGATCAAACAATACATAATCAGATCTAGTATGACTATTAGCTGCCGCATTCGGGAAATGTTGATGCTTCTTACCCCGCGTTTATATATCTGTAACAAAGACAACCGCTGTTTGAACTCATGCATCATACAAGGACCGTTTGCGACGAATCACTCAACCTGGTAAAAGTAGGCGTTATGACCTCTTCTACCGTTCTCAAAGTCCAACTCGAGCTCTGTCCAAAGTTCGAAATATCGAGGCGAGCTTACCGCAGTCCAAGTAAGTTGGAGCAATGAGATCATAAGTCGGTAGTGCAAATTTGCATAGTTGAGTGGTCACAAACTGCAATATATCGCAACTACGACGCAACACAAGAGTGCATAAAAGCCGTTGGAGATGCTTTTTATGTGGACTTCCTGCTGAGTGTGTATCATAATCGCATCGGAGGTAACGACAATTCAAATCAGCACTGCACAATGTCAGTCAGTATTCAAATTCTTCAGCCCCAGAGTATGCTCACGATCATAACAGCAGACCATATACCCTGAAGAAATAACAGGATCGCCGCGCGTTGCAGTCGACGATAATGCAAGCCATCATATGAGAAGAGGGACCCGTCTTGAAGGTTGAAAACGAAATCCAACTTTATCCTTCCTTCCAACATGGCAACTATGCAACGCAGCACAAAGCATCCATCCCGTCTGTCGTGGAGATACAGACTGCTGCATTCCGTGCCATCTATCAGCTGCCTTCGAGACTGCCCTTCCATGGTACAGAGGCAGTTATCCAGAGAATTATACCATGAGCTCAGCACGAGTGCATTGCAGAGCGGTCCCTGACTTAACCATGTCACTGGATTGACGCCCAATAGCAAAGGTGCAAACCCCGATGTGTGTCCGCCTTCACTACTAAGTACCCCGGCCTTCCCAGTCACGGGAAGACAAAGTACCGTATGGTGTGATCATGCTCTGGTCCGGCTCGGCTGTTTTTGTTTGATCGAAGAAGAAGGATCTGGCGTATTTACGAAGGTTCAAGGAACTGATTCCGAGTACATATGTAGCAGCCTCACAATCACCAACATTCACCATGTAAGGAGCCGACATGTGGTAGATGAGCATGCATACACACGTAGCCGATCTTTCGAGACGCCAGAGCCGACATCCAATGCGCGCACAGCGAGATAGCACGGCTTGACAGCTTGAAGGATACTTTGCGGCTTTCCAGAAAAGGAAGCAATTCGATCTTCCAAGGATCTTTTCTGACAAAGTCTGACTAAACATCGTTTTAACCAGTGCCACTAGGCGCTCCGACTTCCAGGACGATTAGGTCCGTCGCAAAGCTTGAAATTATCGTACCATATGCGGTCTTGCTCATATAAGACAGCAGCCAAGTTCAGCTTGATGGCTCAGGGCAGAACTGGGCATCTGTTCTCTGTGTCCGGATATCGCCATGAACTCGGTGATTTTGCTCCTTAGTTAACAACGGATACCTGATCGCAATGCAGATGGCGCCTCTCGGGGGTACTACTCTTCCTCCTCCATGATGAGGGACATCCCACGGATACCTAGGCTGAACTGCAAGATTTGAAAGGTGGGATGAAAGCAACCTGTCGAAAAGCGGTCCGTGGTTAGGATCAGCACTGCTGGTAAGACGTACAAGTACAAAGACGACATTTCCATATGCACATAAGAAGAGCGCTGGTGCTCCCAAATCTCAATCCCAGCCGAAATGTAAAAACAGCCGAGTGAGGCGGAGAGATGAAGGGACCTGATAGGAAAAAGCCGTTGTGGATTCTGCAGGTCCCAACCGAACTCCACCAACCCTTCACATGCGCTGGCCCCTCCAACAAAGTTTCCGCCTCCTTCCAGAACGAATGTAGGCTTGATGCTGAAGACAGATGGTGAAATCATTTCGTTTGCCCACCACTAGTTGTAACTAAAGTCTTGACGATTATGTGGCCGACGAGAGGTAGTTTAGCGAGTTCCGGGAACCAAAGTCTGCTGGGTCAATGTCTCCAAGTGTATGCGGTGTGGTGTCAGGCCCTTCGCAGCAAGTGCCATTTCTGGATGCGGAAAATGTTTCGTCCTGATGGCTGTTTGACCATCTGCATCCGAGTGGTGGAGTGGTCGAGTGGTGTGGGAGTGTCGAGGGGATCGCATGGTGACCTGCACAAATGAAGACTTGACTTTGTGGGCAACTGGCTCGAAGAGGTTAGAGGCGGCCATCTGGCAAGTGAGGTAGCCATCTAGATCCGTGCGGAGAGGACACCAGTTTGAGGCTTGATTCCGTGACTTTGATTTCCTTCACAAACTGCGGAGAGAGCCATATTTCCCCCATGTCGTGGGCAACCGAAACAAACACCGAAACAAACTTGACCTTCTTCTGTCTGCAGAGTCTGATTGCAAACAAGCGATAGTTACAGAGCATTCTAGCTCCAACTCCCGTACGATCGCGAACAGTGTTCCACAATCGCCATGTGCGCTCAACCTCTGGGCGATGCTGAAGAATTCCGCTCATTCGTCCCATCGAACCCGAGGAGGCGGGATTTCGAGATCGTCAAGCGTCCGAGTCACTGCACTCACAGCAGCCTGCATCTCCTCCGACTGAGAATGTGAAAAGAAATGCTGCTTTTGTCGGAGTATTTCGAAATGGGCCACGTCGTAAGTGGAAATAAGCGGCGCTCGAAAGAATTGGCTGTGGTTTCTCAAAGTCAGGGTGCAACTCCTTTTTCTGGGGTGGGGGCAACCTCACCGCCGCTTCCAAACCAAGAAATTGAGGCGAGATCTTGAAGTTGTTGACAGGGGGTTTGTAGAGGCTCAGAGCCAGTTGGAGGAGGATGGGGCGAAGATCGAGGATCGCATTGGCGAAACAATAAACGCATCAAGCGCGTCATCTTTCCGCGCGTTTGCTGGCAACACTAACGATTGTCGTAGGGCTGGGCCGCTCGCTGCCTGAAGACTCCTCTTTGCCTCTTTGGGTCAAATAGGAATGTGTCAGAAGCTTGGTCCCTTTCCGTCAAATCGTCAAAGGCACCAGTCCAGTCGAGATGGCCACAATTCTTCAGGCAACCAGAATTCTGGGTCTGGCTGGATCACGTTCCTTGGACCTCTCAGCCTTGGCGATGACGATAAGATCTTACCTCTGCAAATCCAAGGGACGACGCACCGACAACGATCCATCAACAAACAAACACCACAAAACATTCACCAGTCAGTCAGATTCAAAATGTCCGCCAGCGGAGTCCAGAGATTGAGTTTCTTGGTGCACGGGAGGGTGCAAGGCGTTTGCTATCGGTAAGTTCAAGCCTGGTAAGACCGACAACAAATTGCCTTTGCTAACTCGCCTACAGCCAATTCACCAAGGATGCTGCGGTCGAGCGAAAGTTGACCGGCTGGGTTCGGAATACGGACAATGAGAAGGTTGAGGGAGAGGTGCAAGGCGCTTCGGACATTGTTAAAGGCTTTGTCAAAGAGTTGCACAAGGGACCCAAGCACGCTCGTGTCGACAAAGTGGATACGAAGGAGCTGGATTCCATTGATGGAGAGAATGGATTCGAAATCAGGCGCCCTTAAGAGATGGACAAGATGGTCACATAAAGCTTCGATCACAGTAGAGATTTGAGCAGAATGAGAGCTGGTTTATATCAAAAAGACGTGCTGTCAATTGAAATATATGAATGCATTATAAAGTACAAGCAGCACCAGATATAAAGAACACTCCTCCAAGCCAACGGATATGAATGTCATCAAAGACAATAAACTTTTGCAAACAATATAAAAACGCCGAAATGCCTAATCCCCAACTCCACCACAGACGTGGCAGAAAGCAGAAAATATTATGACAGAAAGAAACATGAAGAACACCAACTCAACCCATATCCAACTTAGTTGATGCCAATACACTTAACTATGAGAGAGTTAGCAAGATATCCATACCCATTAAGTTTGGTAAATACTAACCATCGAAGATGAGCGTAGAGTTCTTTGGGATGGAACCAGCGGCCTTGTTACCGTAACCCATCTCTGGTGGAACGGTCAAACGACGCTCTCCTCCTGGAGCCATTCCGGCGATACCGAGATCCCATCCCTTGATGACCTCACCCTTTCCGAGAGTGAACTGGAATGGCTTGCCCTTGGTGCAAGCGTCGAACTGCTTGCCGTTGGTAAGCTTTCCGATATATCTGACCTTGACCTTGTTGCCCTTCTTCGCAACGGCACCCTGTCCGAGCTTCTTGTCCTCGACGGTCATGTTTCCGATCTTGCGAATGGCGGGTGGCTGGGACTCCTTCTTCTCGGCCTTCTTCTCCTTTTTGTCGTCCTTCTTGGAGGATGGGTCATTCTTCGATGGTGTAGGGCCTTGTTCCAACTCTTTAGCGAACTTGACCTTTTTGGAAGGAGTGTCACCCTTGCCTTCGGTCTTCGATGGGGTCTCTGGCTTTGCTGGAGCCTCAGCAGCCTTACCGTCATTTGCCTTCAACTTCTTGAGCTGTTTCTTGTTAAGTTTTGGCTCCTCCTTCTTGTCGTCGGTCTCCTCGGCGGCACGCTTCTTGTTGTTGGCCTTGGTATCCTTCTTCTTCTCTTCCTTCTCATCTTCGGAGGTGACTTCGGTGATTCTTGGGTCGGAAACATCATCCAAGTCATCCTCGGATTCATCGGAATCACCATAAAGCTCATCCTCGGATGGAGAAAGGTCGTAATCCTCATCTTCGGAGTCCTCGTCAGAATCTTCGTCTTCGCGGTGCTCATCTGGGACAACGTAGTTGCCGGTAACGTAGACGGGATAGTTGCCCGTAACCTGGAAGAAGACAACCTCGCCCTCCTGGACGGTGATGTTGAGGGGTTGTTGGTAGTTCTAAACTCTGTCAGCCATCATCCGACTTCTGCGGCAAGCACCTCAAAAGTACCTTCTCAGTATCGAGAGTGCAAAGAACGTAACGATCAACGGACCCGTCCTCCTCATCGTCATCCTCATCCTCTTCTTCCTCCTCGCTGTCAACATCCATCTCATCCTTCTTTCCAGCCTTTGCGGATTTCTTTCCCTTGGAAGACTTCTCCTCCTCCTCGTCATCGGAGGACAACTCATCATCCTCATCCTCGTCTTCAGAGTCGGAATCGCCCATTCCGGGAGCATCCATGGCGTGACGAATGAGTCTCAAGGTGGAAAGCTTTGGTCCATCTTTGTTTTGTGGCTCTGCGGTTGGGTCAATGGCAGCCATTGTGATTTGAATCTGAAGACACGCATGTTAGCTGCTTGTTGCAATTGACACCCAACGGTGCTTTCTTTGCGCATCGGTGGAAAAGTAGGACAAGAGACGTACGTGGGCTGGAAGGTCGCCATCGTGGACAGGAATAATCTCGCCGGGGCTGACTTCCACAGCGAACAAAGCAACAGGCTGGTAGGACATGGTGATTTAGATGGTATACGGAGTATGTGGTTGTAGGATTGGGTATGCGGTGCGGGTTGAAAGAAGGAAGAGACCAAGTTGCGAAAGTTTTTGTAGGAGATGTGCCTTGATAAATTCTTCTTCCTTCTCAGATCTTCTCTCTGGCCTTCTGGCATAAATTTTTCGAATGGCAGGGTGGCAACGCTAGTCCACACTCGGCGAAAAAGAAAACAAGCCAAGGCGCTAACGCATGCCTTGGGCATCTCGCAACGGTTGCGGGGAGAAACGCGTGAACCTTAATCCTTTGTCAGAGCCTCACAGCGACAGTGACCTGTTCCACCTCAGCTACTCCATCTACAACCTCCTTTACCGCGTTCTTTCGTGTTATTTGTTCATATCACTCGTTCTGGAAGGTTTCTGTCATCCGGCCGACAATTTGGAGGGTGCTGGAGATGCCGATAGCCCAGCCGTCCTGGGATAGAAGTACGCAAAGAAGTCAAAGGAAAGGAAGGGGAAATGGTAGGACCTTGGTGATGGATGGGGTAGGGCTGGGACTTACATTTCTGCGCAGGAAGCGTTAAGGATCCTCTCGAAACCCCCGCCAGATCAGGAAGCTCAAATAGCTACGACGAACTACTCGAAGAGCTAGACAATGAAGGTGTACCATTCTCTTCTTCGCCCGAAAATCAGATCCCTTCATCGATCGCAAAGCAGTCATCACGAAGCTCAACACCGAACCGAACACCGAACCGGAATTCAGCGATTACGGAACAGTCGCCGAGGAAGTCAAGGCCCGAAGATGAATTCAACGCAGAAGGACTCTCGCAGCTCAGCCAACGAAGTTTGAATCTCGGGGATTTGCCAAAAGACTTTTGGGACGACTACAACTCGCCGGCGGAGCAGGATCATCCTCAAACGACTCCGAAGCTCGTGGCTGCAGCACATCTGCAGCCGGCGCCAAAAACATCTCTGAAGCGACGAACACCAGAACCAGCCAGCTCTCCCGTACGACCGCCGAATAAACGGAAAAGGACTGAAAGCAGCCCCGTGGTGGACAGATCGGAGGTACCCGATTCTGAAGATGACGAAGGATTTGACCAGGCTCCGGAGCTGGGACTATCGAGCAGCCAGAAGGTAGAACAAGAGGCTCTTAGATATCTGGCAGACCCTAACGTTCGGAACCAAACCTGTCTGAATCCCAACTTCCTAACAAATTTCTTCCAGAACTCTCGATTGCATCATCTCAGCACCTGTTGGTTACCATGCCCCTCAAGGGGAGCTCAACTAACATCCTTACAGGGAAGGCTGAACTTAAAAATCGTTTCCAGGAAATGGCGTCCTCTCAGACAAAAAGAACGAATCGGCGGTTACCTCGACGATATATCCTCCATGTCGATTTCGATTCATTTTTTGCAGCTGTTTCTCTTCTCAAACGGCCGGAACTCAAGGACAAGCCGGTAGCAATCAGCCATGGTCAGGATGGAGCAAGTGAGATTGCTTCCTGTAACTACAAGGCGCGCAGTTTCAAAGTTCATAACGGAATGTGGATGAGAGAGGCCAAGATGCTCTGTCCGGAACTTGTCGTTTTGCCCTACGACTTTGAAGCGTACGAAGAGGCGAGTAAGAAGTTCTACAATGTCCTAATTGGAGTCAAGGCGGATAGAATACAGAGTGTCAGCATTGATGAAGCATTGCTGGATGTTAGCTCGTTATGCATATCACCCGATACCAGGGAACCCGCTTCAGATTCAACAATCGAACGTGAGTTCGAAAAAGCCGATAGCATAGCGACGGCCATCCGAGATCGGATACGCGAGCTCACGGGCTGTGAAGTTAGCGTCGGTATCGGAGGAAATATACTAATAGCAAGGATTGCCCTACGGCGTGCTAAGCCTTCTGGACAATACCATATCCGACCTATCGAGGTAGCTGGCGCCCTTGAGAATCTCAAAGTTGTCGATTTGCCTACGGTTGGCAGGGCCCTCACTACGAAGCTCCTCTCCGATCTCAATGTCGAAACCGTGGGCGATTTGCGATCGAAATCCAAAGAAACACTGGTACGAGTACTTGGGCCCAAAACCGGAGAGAAAATGTATGAGTACTCCCGAGGAATCAACCGAGAAGTCGTTGGAGAACTTTCAGTTAGACAAAGCGTCAGTGTCAATATAAATTGGGGCATTCGGTTCGAAAACATGGACCAAGTCGAAACATTCCTCCGCCAACTTTCCGAAGAACTAAGCCGTCGACTCGAGAAACAGAAGAAGGTCGGAAAAGCCCTCACTTTGACAATAATGACAAGAGCTGCAGATGCACCCGTCATAACACCTAAATTTCTAGGCTGTGGGAAATGTGATACTATTAGTAAAAGTGTATCGCTCGACAGTGCAACCTTCAATGCTGGCAAAATATACGACAAGACGATATTTATGTTTCGCCAAAACCGGATACGCCCCACAGAGCTACGAGGTTTTGCGCTCCAAATGACCGCTTTGTCAGAGTATACCAAAGGCTTCAAAGAAGTTCCATCTGCACAACAGCAGACCCTTAGCTTTGCGAAGAAGACGTCATCCTCATCCGGTGCTGGTAGCAACCGCACAGAACCACCGAAAGTCACGAAAGCTACTTCATCCTCGCAAGAGGCACAACAAAAGAAGCTGCAACCTAACATTCCACCGGTGGATTTGTCCCAGGTCGACCCAACGTTCCTCGAGGAGCTTAACAACATGCCTTCAGAGCTGCGGGATGAGATTCTAGCGGATTTGGCGCAGCAGCAGCAGCAACAGAGGCAGCAAGGACCCATCTCGCAGCCACCCCCGTTTGCTAAATCTCCGAGCTCGACTCCATCGAAGCGTAAAACAGCACAACACCTAAAATCTAATCCCGGCATGTCGCGGCCCATCAGCTCTCCACCTCTGAGACGACCACCATCGCAACCATTCAAGACCGAGTCAAACCTCACATCACCAACTGACAACGAGCATGAGGAATGTCCTGAAGGCTATGATCCTGAAGTTTTCTACTCCCTTCCCGAAGACCTAAAGAAAGAGATCCTCGAGGATGCCCGTCGACAAGGCAAGCTCAAAAAGAAGGCCAGCACTTCTACCCTGAGCAACAATAATGCTAGCAGGGCTAGCAACAAACCCGGTTCTAGCTCCAAACCCGCCGCTCCTATAGCTAGCATTTTCCAGAAACGAGCTCCTCATTCTGCACCAGCCAAAATCCCCACTGTCTCCAACACCCACCCCGCCTATGCTCCTGCATCCATATCTCATCCTCGGGTTGCTTTCCAGAATCTCGTCAACATGGGTGAGATAGAGCTTCGCATAAAACAATGGTTTATGGATGCTTTAGTGGTTGGACCGCATGAAGATGATCTCAAGGCCTGGATCGAGTACCTGAAGCAGGTTGTTATCGTAGAGGGTGATAGTGAGAAGGCACTCGGCTTCGTGGCTTGGTTCATTGAGCTTACGAGTACTGTAAATGCCCCACCAGAAGCACATGAAGACTGGTATAAAGGAGCATTGGAGGCGAGGGAGGAGGTTGCGAGGATAGTCGAGGAGTATGATGGCGCAAGGTAGGGCATGAATTTCGAGATTCGGTTTGCTATATTCCCTTTGTATTTGGTTTGGCGTTGGTTGGGTTTGACTGGGACACTTATGGTTTCTTCAAGTTGGGGATCATTTCGGCATCATTGATTTTCTTCATGGCGGGATTGCTTTAGTTCTTGTACATCTTTGCTGATAGTTCTGCTTTAATTGGGATCAGATTGGTAATGGTACAGGATGGTTCCTGACGTTTGATTTGGTGCTATTGTTGTGAAATCTTGAGACTTTGCTTGCATGTGCATACTAATGGGACATAGCGGTCTGTTATATTGGGTAATGTTTACTTGGACTCGGATCTGGTTCTTTCACTGTAAAGTGTCTCTTCCGTGTTTTCAAACAATGAGTCGTATCGTGGCCGGTTGATCGGAGAAAGGTCAAGTAGTTGTCTGTCTTCCCAGCTAGTGGTGCTCGTGCTCTTGAACACGAACGAAGTACTAGTACTGACGATGAGTATACAGGACCGTGCGAAAATCATTACAAGAGCAGTTGACCCTTCTCTCTTCGAATACGCAGTCCGAGTTCGTTGGCTTCCTAATTCGGCAATTCGACATCCCTACGCCTCTCAGTTCGAGAACAATGAATCCCAGTCCGGATAAATTCAACCCTCACGGGCCTTGCAGCTAAAACGTGTCATTTTACCCGGTGCCTGCATTTCATGACAGCAAAAGGAAGGCGGAAAGAATTCTCGCGAGATTCTAGAAGAAATCTCAAGGCCTGCCAGAAGATTGCCGAATAACGTTGAGTACGGTGGATACATACGGCTAAGGAACGCTTTGTCAATCTGGAGCAAAATTTTGTGGAAGATTTGTGAGAGAATCATCCGAGATGAGCGTGATATGAGCAGGAGAGCCCAACGCGCAAACCAGCGAAGCAGAAAAGTTTTTCACAGGCATCATCAGTCAGTCCATCACAATTACCGCCCGGGCCGATGCGGTGATATCCAACCTCCGGATTTCAATAGGCCAACAATTTTTGGCGATACGGATCTCGGACCGAGCTTTGTTGTCAGAGCATCTGATAATGAACGGGATGTCTTTCCGTCGCCGGTTACAAAGTATGAAGGTACTTACTCATGTCCGCTCTCCGCCCCCATGGGGTTCAATTTCCAGATCTTGATACCGGCGATGTTCCTTACCTTGGAGGATGCATTGCTACACGGGAACCTCGGTAAGGACGTTACAACATGATTATGCTGATTGCTAGACTTGATACACACTCACAACCTTTGCCCTCACTCTCTTCATACCTCACGGAGAGCAAAACTGTTGAGCAGTTACACCGAGGTTTTGTCACCATTCACTCATTACATACCTGGCTGGTGGCAAGGGTAGTCGGAAATTACCCGATTTGGTCAAGCTCATTTTCTACAGGATAACTGCCGATCAAGGAATGGATCAGCCCTGTCGGACGAGAAAGGTAATAATTATAAAGTTACAAAGCTTACTTACTTACACACTCAAGACTCAGATGTAGCAATGCGAGAATCGGATGAAACGTTGGCTCAGATGTTCGGATGAAACTTTGCTAATTGTTTGTCAAGTCTCGGGAAGTACTTGATATTGACCATTTGAGTGGCGACCATACGGCAATCGATCCATCTCCCCGAGTCCACGTCGAGATTACGCCAATTGGACATGTGAATACGGCTGAATATTCAAATGTACGTATGTTTTTCGTTCGAACGTTCTCTTAAACTGATATGGTGATAGGGAACGATGCAGTCTGTACATCTTTAAGTAAGGCCTTGTCAACGACTTGCACGACAAGTACATTAGTACATTAATGTCTTGCAAGCTTGATATACAAGTATGTTTGAGATGTCCATTAATTAGGCTCATCCACCTGTTTAAGAGGGAGCTCTTGATCTTTCTCAGCATATCTGTCGAACAGCTCATATTGATATTGAGCCGGACCAGTGCCGTATCTGTGGCAATGTCTCTCCGTCATGGGCGATATATTCGTAGTGCCAACAAACCAACAATGTCGTTCAACCTTGTCCCACAGAAGGGTTCTAGAACACGTCAAAGGCATGACCGGTGTCTTCTCTTCGTGCTCAATGTGGTTCTTCGAGGCATAGGTCAGGGATGTTTGTCGTTGCGCAAAGTCCGGTTTATTGCCACATTGGGATGCCGCTTCTCACCAGGCACATGCCTGGGGTGACCTTGTCGCCATATTCGACCAACGTTTCAGCACCAACTGAACCGATGACAACGACATCAACCGTCAACTCGTCATCTCCAGATTTCGAATACCGGTTCAATTGGCTTCAAGTACACTTATATCTCGCCTACCGGGACTTACTTGAGATCTAGTATTCACGATCTCTTCAGTATCTACCTATTCGACAGGCTCCCAAGCTTACCAAGTCGCTTTGGTTCTCGGTTCGGCTCGGCCCGGATATGCATTTCGGCATCCCCGGACTGGGGTATAACAGTTCGCCGTTACCTCCTTGCATAACATACGTTGTGGACGGAAACGTACGGATGAGACAGTATGCAAATTACACACGGAAAACAAAGAATTATCCAACATTGTGATTGAGACTGGATCAAGGCCGTGTCTTGACTCAGGAAAACATTGTACTTGCTCCGAACTGACAATGTGCAAGAACGATTGACGGAGGTTCTCTGGCTTGTGGAGGGCTCGCGAGCTCGGGAAGCCGCAGAATGGCCAAGCTGAAACCACAGCACCGCAAGGTTTCTGGCATCCTCGACAGCGGGACAGTAAAGCCGAGTCAGATCGCCTGTTATCGATGCTCCCTAGTCTTGCGGATACGGAAGTATATCTTTATCTCGGTCTTCTCCCGAATCCCCAGCATGGGCTCTCGGGCAGTCATGGGAAAGTACGAGTCTCTTCAGCTTTCGCATATCGACATGGCCTGGATTCGAAACATACGCCTTTGTGCACAGTAACACAGTTCTAGAAGGCGTGGGGTACTTCTAGCTTGGTGTGGAGTATATGCGGCTCTGGTTCATTTCGGCAGGCTGCGTTAGATGGGAACAGAATGCTTGAGGTTACGTACGGCACAGTACGGGTTATCAGTCAAGCTTTGGGCCTACGTTTCTTACAAACTACATACCTGAGTATGTAGTCTAGATGATGGAGATTATCTGATGGAAGAGGTATAAACCTATACAGGAAGGAAAGATGTGAAAGTCTACCTCTGATTTAAACATTTGCTAATGCTAAGATGAAGCTGAACCTCTTCCCGTACGCCTTATATCTCACGGTTACTCGCCTCCCGCCTCGAAAAGCAACTACAAAGACAGCGCAAGCAAATTAGGGCACTTTGCTCAGTAAACAAAGGTGGGTTTCATCCATGTAGGCACCCGTTTCTCAGCATTGATATGTCTACCACAACGACATACTCATCAATATCAGAGCCTCTGGTCATGGATCTCACCCTCGAACAACTCAAGGCTTACGTTAGCTATCCCTGACATTCACCGAGGCCTACCCTTGAAGTTATGTACACCCTTACATATCCTACCGTTCACGTCATACATCTCAACCACTACGACCGCGGTAACCCACACCCGGCCACCAACCTTGCATACATGTACGTATGCTTTGCTCCGGGCACTGGACATCATTAATACACAGATATCAGATCTCGATGGACGAAACAAAAGGCCCCATTACCCCTGCTTTAGGGCTGGGCAGCTATGGAATGCTTTGTAGGTATGTATATGGCAACCCAAGGGCTCGGCAACTGTGAACCGGCAGCTCTTGTAGCTGGGTTTTGAATTCTTGAGTTTCGGTGCCTGAGAAAAGCCGTTCAGTTCCAAAGTCGACTTTCCCATGGCATTTCAATCCTCGATTGTGCGTTGGAGTGGCTACCCGGCGAGGCCATTAATTCTTGACGACATCGAGGAATGTTGCATTCTTGAGTGTGCCTCAAGTCAACACATACCTATGTACTTTGGCACAAGACCCAGCATGTACGTTGTGCTTGTTTGCAGTTTGCTCTGAGTTGTCCATTGAGGCAATACCACCGGTCATCAGTAAATGGCATGTTGTGATGAGATGGCATCTGCATCGGTTGACATGTCTAATTGCACATGCCGTCCATCAACGGTAGAAAGACCACGGATGAACTCCATGTCCGGGTATGGGACTCTTGCGGGAATATACCGAGATACTCGGGCCATACTATGCCTCGATATGTATGTGTCGTTGAGATGTTTGATGGAATGGCAGCATATAAATTCTGCGAACTTCATGACAAGACCATACAGATGCCTTTTAACGTCGGCATATCTGACTCCACAAGTTTTAATTGCGGGGAAGCTACATTGCCGAACTGCGGGCGGTATAATCCGTCCTATGAAACAAGGACGTTGTTGCATTGGAGATGCAATACGAGTGCGGAGAGTCCCACACTGCAGACACATCAATGGTGGATGCAAGAAGCAATATTGATGGCATCCTGGTGGCACAGGATTGTATTAGAGACGTTTTGCTACGGCCGCCTTAATAATTCACCACAGCAACCGTCACAGGCCAACCAAAACTGTCTTGGTGCAAGCCACCAAATAACATCAGCGACTTTACGGCTGGCTTAATTAAGGCAGTGCTTAAGGCCCTGTTCAAAGTCTTTTGGGAAGTTTGTTTACCCACCAAAGGGCCTCTAAACTCTCCTTGGAGCAAAGAACCAAGAAGCCAAAAGGTGGGTCACGCCCGAGTCACTCACCAACCTAGACCCTGGTTCTTAAGGCAGCCGTAGCAAAACGTCTCTATTGGACTCATGAAGATGAATCTCCGGATGAAGTTTCCTATCGATGCTGAAATGTATCGAGATGAAGGCGAGATACCCGCGAGCGCCCAAGCTAACTCCAGAGCTGTTATCTGAAATCCACAGTTCATTAACTGTGCATTATGCTAACTTCAAGTAGCCCCGTCCCTTATTATGAAGAGCGCCCATTTCCTACTATCCAATACGGAACATGCACCTCCAAGATATCCGGATCTGCATGTTACTTGGAAAGCCTACCTACAGAACCCAAATGCTAGCCGGTCCTGGAATTCTTCTCAATCAAGCCATTGGGATATTAAGCAAGGATCGCAATATAGAGTTGCAGCACACCTTCTCTGCAATGGCT
This sequence comes from Ascobolus immersus RN42, assembly GCA_003788565.2. Taxonomy (NCBI): domain Eukaryota; kingdom Fungi; phylum Ascomycota; class Pezizomycetes; order Pezizales; family Ascobolaceae; genus Ascobolus; species Ascobolus immersus. Next base: position 117,046 of record ML119700.1, read on the forward strand.
GCATGCTTGTGTGTGGAGGCCGTGGACTTCTCGAAGGGAGTCAGAAGTCGACGAGATACGGATTGATAACGGATAGCATGGCTTGGGTGTGGAGACAAGTGCTGGATATGGTGCACGTACCCGGTCTAGGGACTCAGGAACGCCATGGTAACCCATATCAGCTTCTTCAAAATCGCTGTGATAGGGATTTCGAAGATAGGGTTTCAGATGCTCAACATGAACCCTTCGACGTTGAAGGAGGGAGGAGGAGAGTTGATATGCCTCGGATGGAAGCAAAAACTTTGAAAGTTGGTGGCCTCAAGCAATGCACAGCTTATGGAATCTGCATTGGCCGGTGCAAAGACATGCACAGGCAGGCAGCTATGAGCAGATGCGCTGTAGCTCTCGTAAGGCTCAACCTCAAGATGGACAATTCCCCCATCCGGCAATGATTGATAATCGTAGCGTAATAAGCCCAACTGCCGAGCCCGTTCAAGCATTTCTCTGCAGAAGTTTACACCATCACCATCCAATCCCAAGAGCATGCACGCCTGCAACTGCAAGGAAAGATCGCATCCCGAACGGACAATATTTTTCTCTTCGGCTTCGGGTGTGCAGCAACGAAAACTTTCCGTGCCGAATTTCCGGAGCACTGTTGGCTTGCTAGCTCCAAACGCTGGTGACCGTTGTTGTTGTAACAAGCACCTTGCGCTTTGGGGAATGCGGAGGCGTAAAGTGCCTCGAGTTAGCTGGTTGCTACAGCTACATAGAAGGCCGTTGTTGCTGATGGGGATTTAGTGGGTTGAGGCTTTATCTCAGCGTGGTGTCTCATTATTGACCGTTAATTGCACCGGAGAGAGCAGGCTGAATAGCGCAGTCGGTGCCTGAGAAAATGTTATGAATGGGTTGGGATAGATTCCTTATCGATAAGGAATTTGGAGGTCCGTTCGGACATGTCCATAGCCGCAATACTGAACCATGATGCCTCATTGAAATTCAATAGAATCCAAACTATCATAGCCTTCCTGTATATCTTCAACTATCATACAAAGAGTAGACAATGTTTCTTAAGTAATCCCTCGATCTTCAGCCTGTTTCTATATTAGACTTTAAACTACTCACTCTAACGTACGTGACGAGCCCAATTGCGAATCCGATTGAACCGCCGGCCATCCTCCCTCCTCATGAAACCTTGACATAACTTTCGATATGTTGACACTTCATGGCGTGAGCACAATCCACGAATCCACCACAGCCTTGCCAACGATACATACCCGACCCTCCACCACATCACCACTACCGACTCCAACCGAGTCCATAGTACAACTCAACATCCTCAGCCTTTCCCGCAAAGGCTGTTGACTCACAAAATGTCCATACTCACCTCCTCAACGCGGCCATCAACAACCGCCATCACCAACCGGCCACTGCTTGCATCCTGCGCCCAAAATCACCAAAGATCCTCCCTGCACGTACCTCGATGGCAAAAAGACCCCTTTCCTGTCACTCCCGAGCTGTCATTGGCATGCAAACATCTCATGTACCCCGCGAGCACGAGGGCGCCCGTTTACATAACGTTTCGCCACTCATCACCAACGGTCACGGTTGGTGCGGCGATAAGCGGGGAAGAGATGGAGACGGGGTCGGGGTGCGGAGGATCTCATTCGACGTTTTTGGTGTCAAGAGCGGAAAGAGCGGCGATGGGTGGATAGATGTGCGGGGATCGATCTCTCGAAGCGATGGTTCGAACCTAAAATGAGAAAAAAATGCTCGCTCAGCTCAGCTGGCTCGTTTAGCTAATTGGTGATCGGTTTCCGGGATGGTAATATTTCGTTTCTCGATGTGATGATGATGTTTCTCGTACCTATGTGAATCTTCGATATTGTTGTTTGTGGGGGTTGTTTTGTGGGGTGTTGTAGGACAGGACAGGGGGATGTTGGGGGATGGGGGTTGTTGCGGACTGGTTGTGAATTGACGTGCTGAGAAATGCTCGCTTCGGGTCGGCTTGTTCGGGATAAGGAGAACTCGGCTAGTAGCTCAGGCCCGACGAAGCGACGGAGAAGCGAGGGGATTCATGAGGCAAGGGATAAAGAGGGAGCTGGTACGGCTGAGATAGTTACAGTTTGCGTTTACGATCTTTAGGGTGAGATCAGAATTCTTGAAGGTTGTTGCGAGGTACTTCATAGGAGAGATGGCTGTCGAGCTAGAGTTTGAAGATAGGACGAGGTCGGAGCGCTCAAATCGGAGGCCGTCAAAGGGTCTCAGAATCTCAAGATTTTTCGACCGATATCGTGAACTCGAACCTCAAAGGAACCTATGGATGCTAAAATAACCGTGATGAGGTCAACGACAGGTCAAGGCTCGAAGCTTAACTCTGGTACTTGTTGCGACGTGTTCGCCTTGTTACCACTCGCTACCTATCACGACATGCATAGCACATTTTGGCACAGTCTGGGGATACAAAAGTGTGGAGAAAACGGTGAAGAGTGGTAAACCAATGCATTTTGATGTAGAAGAGTTGCGATAAACCCCGCGACAATTATTACAAAACCAGTAGAACTGAGCCAATAAACTAAAGAAACCATCGACCGGCCAATTGCAAGCAAAGAAAGGAGAAGAGCAAGAAACAACCCAGAATAAACCCAACGAAGAAAAAAACACCCACAAGTACCCGACAAGAAGACGAAAGGATGGTACGAAACTCTATACAAAAACTCTATGGTATGAAGAAGGAAGGAAGGAAGAAGAATCGCAGCGACAAAAGCTAAACAAGAGAGGAAAGCAAATACCCAATAAGAACAAAAAGCAATAACACCATGGCTCCAAACCCATCAACCGGCCGTTATTATGATTATGCGATAAGAGACTGCAAGGAAATATCGACGATAGGAAAACTGCTGGAAACAAAGAGATATCGATTGATGATGCGCATTTTCGGCTTTTTTGTAGAGGGGAGATCGAAGGATTGTGGTTGTGTTGCGGTCGAGGGAAGGAGTGGTTTAGGTGGAAGTGCCCGTGGCGAATCGAACCGTTCGTAAGAATGGTGGTGTGTGGGTATATGCGTGTGCTGTGTGAGGCAAGGAATGTAGGCAAAGTAGATGAATGTGTGCGGTTGATTGTTGTGTCTTTATTTTCCCGCCCAATGAGAAGGATTGTTGGATTGGTTGAAAAGAAATGGTGTTGCGGCAAGTCGATACGTTATCCGAATTGTCGAAGCACCATCGTAGGAATTGAAGCTTGTCGAAATGTTGAGGGAAAATATTCGGACTTTTGCATGTGGAAGGAAGATAGCGGACAGTGATCTGAGGCGTCGATGTTAGCTGCATGTTCGTTGCGGTGATGGCCAGTTTCAACCACCGGTGAAGGACAACCTACCAAATAGCTGGAAGTTACATCTCTACTTTCTTGATGTCGACGTCACACCAGATGGGAATAACGGCGTCGATGGGAATTCAGAGTCGACTGGTGAAGGTGGTGGTGGTGGAGGATATGGACGTCCGGAAGATGGAGCGTAAGTCGATGTGGAGATCTGTAGAGGAGACATTGTGTAGTTTGTGATTGTGTTGGTAATGTCGAAGAAGATCTTGACAAGAGGAAGTTGATTGTGTGATTGAGTCGAAGAAGTAGAATATTGTCTTTGAAGAAGGTCCTTTGATGATGTGGAGCAGGTCTGTATGGAAAAATAGAGATGAGAAAGGCTGAAGATGGGACCTTTATATATGGGGGATCGACGAGCACCACACCATCCGCTCTTCCTACACTAGATTTGAGTTTATTGGCGCAAAAAGTCTAAAGGGGATCGAAGGAAGTAGAAAATTTGATGTGAGGGTTAAGTTGAAATAAAATTCAAAAAAGCAAAAATGAAAAATGCGGCGTCCTCATCCCGTCTTTTTGGGCAACGTGTCGCAGATGAACCATCTCGAAAACAATTGATTTTGTAACTCCTCGATATTTGAATTTCTCCATTTTAACGTTTTGGAGCTTGCCGAATGCGGGGATTCCGAGAATATTGAGGACCGTTTTTCATCTGCCGCACATAAATTCAGCAAGGATCCCCTTGTGGTCGGGAAAGTCTAAGATGCCGCAACAGGGGCAGGACGGTCCGGGAGCTTGGATTTGGAGACAAATCGTGGGATGGCCTCCATTTCCGACCCAAAGTAAGGGAACGGGATCCTCGACGGAATCCTACTCCAACTTCGTTTGAAGATGTGTGGGGGACCGCGTCGAATTCGAGGTGAAGGCCCATATCTTCGATCTCGTCCCAATTGTGTGCGTTGCCATCGCCAATCGAATACCGCAATGAAGGCTGGACAGAAGCTTTTTTGAGGCCAGTCACTTCAATATCAGGGATCCCCCATCTCTTTGAGGCTTTCGAAAGCCCATCTTCCTTGAGCATGCGGATCTGCCTTTTGGGGGTTCCTCCGGAAAACACCAATCGATTCACTTGGTCAATTGGTATTAAGGCGGGATGATGAACCCAGCTGGTTCATCTTGAAATCCTTGCCCGAATGCCATAATCGAGGCATCAACCTACACGAGTCAGTTTGCAGTTGAGCGCCGTCAAAACAAATCACATAAGCTTCCTTGCGTTTCACATCGGAAGTGCTCATTCCATGGACATCACAATTCCACAATCCCTACATAAAAATCAAGAAAGGGACACAAAAAAGTAAGTAGGATCGAGGAAAATTGTGACCAAGCACCTCAACTTATAAACCAGCATGAAGAGAAGTACTATACGTAAGTAGATATGCTTTTCAAGGGTACAAGCAAAGATTCCGAGTTGCACAATAAACATCATGAGAACTCCATATCACTGACGTAATTCATCTTCTTATGCCCTCAGCACAAATTGCTGACTCGAAAATGCAAGCAGGGGAAAGTGACATTAGATGTGAGGGGGGGCTCAATTCTCCATCTCATGTCAAGGGATGGAACCGACTGCAAGCAATTCCCTAAGCGAAAGCTGCTCTGATCGATATCCGAGCAGCACGGAAATAATCCATGCCATTTCCAGCTATGTACTTGTAGTATACATGTTTTCTCCATAGAATAACCCAGCGCAGCTTCTAACGAATGTGAACAAATCGAGGATGTGCCAAACAACCCGATCAAAGATTCGAGAATGCCTTTAGCCATCTCCAAGACACCCAGCTGCTCGTAGTAGGACAGAACCAGAGCGCATAACTGCACGTCTGGACAAAATCCGGGGTAACGTACCTTTCATTTGGGATCAAAGCACCCTCTTAAAACGCAAGGGCAGCTGAGTCTCAGATTCCACCTCCTCCAGGCGCATGAAAGTTGACGAATCTGTTGAGAAAAAGGGTTTCCGTCAAGCTTGCAGTCTGTTCTCCCAAATCATGGACCAATTTAGGGTTGATTCAAACCAAATGGCGTTCCTGCGGGAGCTAAGCCGGATTCGAAAGAAGTAACTAAGGCTTCGCCGAAATGATTTGTTCTGGAAAAGTCTCTTCTGTTCCCTATTGCGGTTAAAGCCCATTCCAGATCCCAACCATCCTCGTCGGCCTTCGAGCACTGACAAGCGGATGTGAGTCGCAAACCCGAACCCTTCTCCAACTGGCGTAAAGCAGTCCTCCCAATTATGCTTCGAAATTCCTTTCTGAGCAAGAGTGACTTGGCTTCAAACTGCTGGTGAGGATTTTGGAAAGCCGACCATGGAATGGAATTTCTGTTGGGACTGCCGAATATTGGCCCGCTTCGTATTCGTAGAAGATGTCGAACCACCGGACGCGAGTGGTCAAGCTCGAGATTCTCCTGGTCGGCGGACAGGACCAGATGCTTCGAAATGCATCAGAGATTTTCCAATGCCGTCACAATCCACTCGTGATGAATAGGTGCAGAGACGAAGCCTCAACTCCAGGCACGCTCTCCCGATCAGATGGCCAGGGTCCTTTCTCGTTTGCGCAGTGAGCTAGCGTTTGCAGGTCGCTAAGTGAACGGATTTGGCGTGTTTGACCGTGCCTCGCTCATCGAGACGCAGAGGCTGCTGAGCTGCTTGCCGTGATTCCGCAATTCGTCGTCGGCTCTGTTCCGTGAGCCGGTGCTGCGACTCTTAATTTGACGACATCGTCGTCAGGATCGAAGCTGTTTCGAAGTTGTTGAAGGTCTTTCGTGATTCTCTGTTGGGCTGAGGCGCCGAGACACCCAACCTTGTTTGCTGGCGCCTTTGATGAGTCTGAAGTATCTCCGGAGGGGTCAGTAACGTTCGCACGTACGGAGAAAGGAGGGCTCTCAGAACGAGAAGGAGAGGTCCCACGACTCGCTCATTCGCTTCAACAGTTGCGGGGAAGGATGAAACGGAAAGAGAGAGAAAGTCGGAAGAGGGAAGCGGACATGGGGAAGATGAAAGAGTCGGCGTCTGGAAGGGCTTCGCTCTCTGTAATGGGACTAGCCCACACGTGCGACGTCATAAGGGAAGGCAGCACCCCCACCAAGCTGCCCTCTTGAAGCTCCCCACCGGCGTCCTGGCAAACTTGTAGATCAATTGCCCCATTTCCTCTCCTTCCTTCTCCTCTCCTGACCTGCTTTCACTCCTCCTTTTCATCAACAATCTCACAGTCCAGAGAATCAACAACTATTCTCACCACTACTCAACTTCGTCTCGCAATCGTCCGACGAAACTTCTGTCTCTGCAATTATCACCAACCAAACGGCTTGAACTCGAATTGACGCTTGCGTTAACTATCAGCCTCATTCTACCACATCAGCCTTGTCAGTTAGAACCCTCTCCCAACTGCTAGAAGCCGACATTGCCATTAGAAGCATACGATAATATCTGCAGGTAGCCGATATAGCTACTGTTCTATGGCCGGTTTCTGGCTGTCTTATGGCAGCGGATAGCTAACGGTTTTGTAGTATCGTACAGTGTACGACAGCCTCTTACCACCTCAACCATCGAATCACCGACCGTCAAACGGTCTCACCATCCTACCTGATTGAATACGAAAAGCAGCGTACCTCAAGATGCCTGCCCCACCAAGAAGACAGCCCAGTCGCAAGCCGAGTCGCAAAGGTTGGTAGCCCAAACTCTGGAACCCCATTCATCGCTGTCAACTCCACACTCCCATTTTTCTCACGTTGATATGCTCTACAAAACCTTCCTCTACGTTGGCGGATTGTTGAGAAGATTGGTCCCATCTCGGGTCTTCAACATCACTTTATGGAGGAATGCGCCGCTAACGTCCTCTTCTCTAGGCTCCATGGCCAATGTGCCAACGGTCAGTGGCTAAAAGAATACCCTTACTCTGGATGTGACTGACGGGATTGTTAGGACCTTATGGACCAGATTCGACGGTTTGAGGAAATGTTCACCCTCGAAATTCCAAAGTGCAAGGAGATTACAGAACGATTTGAGAGTGAACTTACCAAAGGTAAGCGGATTGCCGGATTCTTGGTCAAGGTTCTAATATAGCTCCAGGTCTTTCCAAGGAAGGTGGAACTATTGTAAGTTTGCCGCATGCCGGAAGCTTTCACTTCTAACATTGCAATAGCCTATGAACCCCACCTGGGTTGTGGGTTATCCAACCGGAGACGAACAGGGCACCTACCTTGCTATTGACATGGGCGGAACCAACTTGAGAGTCTGTGAGGTTGAGCTTGGACAAGAGCGCGGCTCGTTCGATATCACACAATCCAAGTATCTCCTTCCAGAGGAAGTCAAAACTGGATCCGCTGAGCAGCTTTTCGACTTCTTGGCCGATTGCGTGAAGCAGTTCCTTGTCTCGAACCATGAAGATCAGGACCTTGAGGAGCTCAGTGACTTGCATTTGGGATTCACCTTCTCTTACCCATGCGAGCAGCACGCCATTGATCATGGTATACTTCAGCGCTGGACCAAGGGCTTTGACATTGCCGGTGTCGAGGGACAGGATGTCGTTCCAATGTTTGAAGAAGCGCTTGAGCGTAAGGTAAGTTTCTCTTATTGTGCTACTCAAGTGAATGCATGCTAACAGGAGTTCAGGGAGTCCCAATCAAGATTGCAGCTCTCATCAACGACACCACCGGAACGCTCATTGCTTCTGCGTACACTGATCCACGGACCAGAATTGGTTGCATCTTTGGGACTGGTTGCAATGCCGCTTACATGGAGGAAGCACAGTACATTCCAAAATTGGAGCACATGAACCTGCCCCCAGATTTCCCAATCGCCATCAACTGTGAGTGGGGAGCTTTCGACGGCGAGCACAAGGTCTTGCCTCGTACACCCTATGATATCATCATCGACAAGGAGTCACCCCGTCCAGGACAGCAAACATTCGAGAAGATGGTTGCTGGTCTATATCTTGGAGAGATTTTCCGCTTGGCTCTGGTTGACCTCGTCAAGAACCAGCCAGTCAAATTCCTTGAAGGACAGGACATCTCTGCATTGGAGAAGCCATATGAATTCGATTCATCCGTTCTATCCGAGATTGAATCGTGAGTACTTCTTTGCGGTCCGTCGCGAATTTACTAACAAGGAATAGGGATCCAAACGAAAACTTGTGGGAGGCCGGAGAGTACATGAAGAAGAAGCTCAAGATCAACGCCAATGAGGCAGAACGCAAGCTCATCCGTCGTCTCGCAGAGTTGATCGGAACAAGAGCTGCTCGTTTGGCAGCTTGTGGTGTTGCTGCCATCTGCAACAAGAAGGGTTACAAGTCTTGCCATGTTGGAGCTGACGGATCCCTATTTAACAAATATCCTGGTTTCCCAGAGCGTAATGCTCAAGCTCTTCGTGAGATCCTAGGTACGTGTATCTATTAGTCGGAGAGTGAAATAGGTTGCTAACGTTTGCTAGATTGGCCTTCATCGGTCAAGGAAGACCCAATCCAGGTTGTAACTGCCGAAGATGGTAGTGGTGTCGGTGCTGCATTGATTGCTGCTTTGACTCTTAAGGTAAGCTTCTACTTGATCAGACTTGGAGTATGGTTTCTAACACTTGTATAGCGTATTCGCAAGGGTATCCACCAGGGAGTCAGCGTCAGCCGCAAGAACTCGCTCATTCCTCCAGTTGGCGAGGGTAATCACTAGGATGGTAAACCTGTCGATGGCCCCCCAAGGGCTTGCACCATCGCATTTTAACCGAATTATATGATATCAGGCGTTGAGCGAGCGTATCGTCCTTTATTCTAGTTATTCTGTTTATTGGCGTTTTGATATCTGTCGGCTTTGTGGTGGTTAATGGGCAGCTGTCTCCCTCCTCATCATTAGATTATTTTCCTCTTTTCCCTTTTAGAGCCGAAGATATGTATTGTCTTGGGTTGATGCCGTTACGACTGGATAATGGAATATGTGTGCTTTTCACTGTACGGCTTGAATGCTTTGTGTCCCTTGAGACGTACTTCTTAAATCATAGTCGTCGCTCTACAAACGCCTTTTGGATCATTGACTGTATTGTCGATACGTATTGTCGATACAATTCAGATCGTGCCCATATTAACACTCACATATGTACATTCGAAGCACAAAAGCTGGTCGATTCGGCAAATGTGCCGCTGTAAAAGGAAAAAGACGAGTACTACTAGGGCTGAGGTCGTCAGAATCTACATCTGTGCGGTTCAATTCGGTCCATCCCCGGAGTCGGGATTTGAAGTGATACCGCTTCAGTACATATAGAACCGGTGAACAAGAAGGACTTACCCTGGTTTTTGCAGCTATCAAGCCCGAACTTACGAAAGGTGGAAAAGACCCCACGATCAAAACATACAACACCAAGGATTCCCATATGGTCATCCACCACGGTACTAACTTGGCGATTCGAAGTTTAACTATGGGAGAGCGGACGGGATCCCGTGCTTACTTCAATCAATGACCGTATGTGTGGACAAAGAGGTAAAATACTTATAAAAAAGGACCCTTAAGCGGTTGAAATGAGAATACTGTACACATCCGAAAGCCAAAAACATACAGCACCAAGGATTCCCGCGTGGTCACCCACCGCAGTACTAACTTGGCGATTAGAAGCTTGACTATGGGAGAGCGGACGGGATCCCGTATATTCTTCAATCTATGGCCGTATGTGACAGTGGACAGTTCTTATGATGCAAGACCGGAAATACACTACAAAAAGCAACTCAATTCACCGCACCATCATCCGGGGAATTCTGTAGGTCTTCACTGTGGATTCTCTCTTCTTCCTAGAAAGCGCCACATGTGGCTTAGCACCCTAGCCCAAAGGATGTTGATGCGTTATCTAATCTACTAGCGCAATCTGCAAGAGGGACGGTTACGAAATCCCCCAAGCCAACGCCGCCTCCTTCAGCATACAACGCGAACTCTCACCCAACCCACCTCCACATTTCAACTTCCATACCCCCAAACAACAACACACAACATGGCTTCTGAAGATGTCGAAATGAAGACGGTGGAGGAGACACAGACGGAGGAGAAGAAGGAAGTTGTCGATGAGGTGACGGCTACAGTCAATGGTGGGATCTCTGTCCACACTGCGGTAGGTGGGCGAGCGAGTGCTGACGACGACATTGAATTTTAGACATCAAAGCCAACTTTCCACTATTGGAGCAAGGTGTAACAAACTTTGACTCTAGATTCATGTTAAAAGTGCTGAGAACGATACCTTCCGTCAGACGCCGCCTCACACCAGAGATCTTCCGTCGAGTGATCAAAGAATCCCATCCAGCACACGAGAAGCCAACTCTGCTTCTGTCGGTACTTGGAGATGAGGACAGCGCCATGGATATCGAAGCGCCCGCCACACAATCGAAAGGCCCTACAGCGGTTATCCCCGAGGTCGATGTCTACCTTCACTTGCTCGCTCAGATCTTTTTGCTCGACCAGAATGCGTTGGAGGCTGGTGCCCAGTTCTCAACAGAGGTGGTGAAGAAGGTGCATAGTTTGAACCGAAGAACTGTCGACCCTCTTGCCGGACAGGTATACTTCTACTACTCGAGATTCCACGAGCTCCTACCAGCACCGGCTCTTCTCGGAATACGGTCGCAGTTGTTGGCTTCGCTCCGTACCGCCACCCTCCGCAAGGACATTGATACCCAAGCGCAACTCATCACCCTCCTACTCCGAAACTACCTCATCACGTCCCACATCAACCAAGCCGACCTCCTCATTGCCAAAACCGCCTTCCCTCCAACCGCCTCCAACAACCTCATTATCCGCTACGAGTACTACTTGGGAAAGATCAGAGCTATCCAGCTCGACTATTCTGCCGCTCATGAGCATCTCCAGGGTGCCATCCGCAAGGCGCCACAAACCTCTGCTGCTGCCGGGTTTATCCAGGCTGCAAACAAGCTGAATGTGGTTGTCGAGTTGTTGATGGGAGACATTCCAGACCGCGCTCTGTTCCGCAACCCCATGCTCGAGAAGCCCCTCAAGCCCTACTTTCTCCTGGTCCAGGCCGTGCGAGTCGGTGAGCTTGACGCCTTTAACAAGGTCGTCGACACATATGGTGATGTATTCAAGAAGGATGGAACCTACACTCTCGTGATTCGTCTCCGTCAATCCGTCATCAAGACTGGTATCAGAACCATGTCGCTTTCCTATTCCCGCATCTCGCTCCGCGAGATTTGCGTTCGTTTGGATCTTGATTCGGAACAGTCGGCGGAGTACATTGTGGCTAAGGCCATCAGAGATGGTGTCATTGAGGCTACCCTCAACCATGAGAAGGGCTACATGCAGAGCAAGGAATTGCTCGACATTTACGCCACCCAGGAGCCTACCGAACAGTTCCATGCCAGAATCTCGGCTTGTATGGACATGCACAACGAATGCATAAAGGTGAGTTGTCGTCTTGATTTCCGTTTGCACTTTGAGAATGGCGGGCTAACATCAAACTAGGCCATGAGATTCCCAATGAACCAACATCGTCTGGAACTCAAGAATGCACAAGAGGCTAGGGATAGGGAAAGAGAGTTGGCCAAGGAGATCCAGGAGGGCGATTTGGATGACTCGGATACCGGTGGAGATTACGATGGGCTATAAATGCTTTAATGTTGTTGCTTTGGGAACGTCAGGGTAGACAAGGTGATGTGGATATCTTGATCCTTTTTAGACTTATCCAAAGGTTATTTCTACCATTTTAAAGTCTCTTGGGTGCTATAGATGTTCTCGTGTGTGGAGGTGGGTGCTTTTTTCAGGTTAGGTAATAGTGGTCGTGTTTCTGTTGCGTCGAGCTTGTGGTGGCTTTAGAGTAGACGAGTAATGGACATGGCCTTTTCTTTAGTGCTTTGATTCTGTTCCTCATGCTGTTGTACTGAAGCTGTGCCTCGGTATTGTGTACCGCCTGTTCCGGTGATTTTTGATTTGAGTACAATTAGACCATATTCACCATATTCTCCTTCCAATCCGGAGCCAGTGCAACAGCACACGGACCTGTTCATAAAGCGAGCCCGATACAAATCTTGAGATGATGCTTGAAGTCTCACGATCGCATAAAAAGCTCCCTATATATAGAAACGCAGGCTAAATTGGTCTCGGGCGGGGATGCCGGCGTCGGCCGATAGCAGCACCGGCTCGGAGTACGGCCGTATGAGAGCTTGGCAAGGCCCCGAAGCAAGGTACCCCGATGTCCCTCACAATGCCGCGATGCCGTCTAGGATGCTACCGATGTACTTGGATCCGAGCGCTGGTGTGTTGTGAAAATGCAATGGCGGGTATGTATTGTGACGTGCATGTCGAACCGAGTTTTGACCAGGCCCACTCAATTGGTGCACCACGCTCTCCTTCCATAATCCAGACCACACAAAGCATCAGAGAAGACCCTTTCGATATTGCAAGATTAAAACTCTGAATAAGCTGAAATAACACCGACAACGCCAGTTCCCAAGATTCGTATTGTGAGTGAGCCAACTCTAGTCCCACCCATTCCCGCCAATTCCTCCATGTCCGCTTTCTACTCTTGCTGAATGAAAGGGTTGGGAATCTCCTCTGCTCCATCCATCGGACTTATTAACGTGAGCAATGGGCCACGGACTACCACCAAGCCCAAGTCTCGAGTCTGCGTATTGTTCTCCTCATCTGTGATGGCGTTAGTGATGTGTTTCTGCGAGTGAATGGCTCCAAGATCGTACCTCTGATGATTTCCTTGACGTTGTCGAGAACGAGGTTGAGGAGCGGATCATAGCCCTTGAGAGTCCCCGTAACTAGCCCACCATTAGCCCCATCCTACCCGTGCGTACCCAGAAAAAAGGCCTTACCCTCACGTCCACCCATAAGCTTGACATTGACACCCTTATCCATATACTGAGCAAGGTCGAGAATCGGTGGTTTGCGTTCGGCCTGGCCGCCCTGCTGTTGGCCTCCTCGACTATCATTGCCGCCCTTGTTGTGGCCGCCTCCTCCTCCTCCGCCACGTCCGCCGCGTCCGCCTCGGTGTGATTGGTAGCCTCGATTGCTGTTCATTTTCGTGGTGTTGTTGTGTGTGGGGGGGAAGCGGTGAAGGTGGGATGCCTGGAGAGAGGGACCGCCGGGCAGGCAGCAAGAGGCGTGTTACATAAGCCAGGGAAAGCTTGGCGGATGGCGGCCTTTCTTTGGGGCAGGCGAGCTTGTTTTCTTTTGGAGAGAACTAAACACCAGGAAATCATCACCAAAAGTCTCGTACATCACATCACCACACACACAGCACCACCAACAACCACGTCCTCCATTCTACACTCGCTCTACATCTCAACAATCCCATAAGCCTCTGCTCGACTCGACCGCAACAATGTCCTACCCCTACGCCTTTGCCGGCACCCCCCAATCCTACCAAGCCCCCGCGGCCTTCCGTCCCCGACAAGTAACTGGTCCACAACCCCCCTCTGTCGGCCCCTCCTACCCCCCCACCGGCGCCCCACAAACAACCTATGGCTCAACCCCGACCTACTACCCCGGCTCCGGCGCCCGCCCCGAACCTACAACCTACGGTGCCCCCCCAGCCTCCTACTCCTCCGTCCCTCACATCGTCAACCCCTTCCCCAACCCCAACAAGCCGCAAGACCCGAAATTCGCGCCTCTCGACCCAGAATTACAGGCGCAGATCGCCATGCAACAGAGTATCTACGACACCGGCCCATCCGGCTCAGCATCAACCGCGACCAGAGACGCCGCCAAACGCGCCCTCCTCCCCGCCGACGTCGAAAAGGCCAAAACCGTAGTCCGTTCGGGCGGCGGGCAAACCTGGGTCGACAATTCACTGCTCGAGTGGGACCCGTCGCACTTCCGGCTGTTTGTGGGGAACCTAGCGGGTGAGGTGACGGATGAGAGTTTGCTCAAGGCGTTCTCGAAGTATCCTAGTGTGAGGAAGGCCAGGGTGATTAGGGATAAAAGGACGACGAAGAGTAAGGGGTATGGGTTTGTGAGTTTTGAGGATGGCGATGAGTATTTCAGGGCCGCGAAGGAGATGAATGGGAAGTATATTGGAAGTCATCCGGTGCAGCTGAAGAAGAGTACGACGGAGATTAAGCCGGTGGTGTTGCAGAAGGGTGGAGGGAGGGGGAGGGGAGGTGTGGATAAGAAGAAGGTGGATAAGAAGAAGAAGAAGGGAGGGCCAAAGTTGTTGGGTTAGGGAGGGGAGGTGGATTGGTGTTGGATGTAATGGTGCTGGTGGAGAGAGTATGGGTGGGGTTGTGATAGAGGGGGAGCTCGGGCTATGGCGTTGGAGGTGGATATTGTCTATTCTGATTTGTAGAGTGTTATTGCTGGAGTTTGGAGTATAATTCGGGAGTAATAATTTGTTATGGTAATTCTCATGATGTATTTTCTAATATCAAAATCGTCAATTGCTTAGACCACGCTCTACAAACTTCACCAAAAACCTTACCGAGATCAAGCCTGACCAAGAAACAAGAATCCTGGCTAGTCTTTCTAGTTAAAAGTCTATTTCTAGACTATCGTGATCCTCACTCGCCCGTGACGATATCCTCGAGGTTGGTGTTTATTTCCCTTCACTTTCCTTTTCGGCCGAAGCCCCAAGATGCATTTCCTGCCCTTTTTCGAGGCGGATCGCAAGTTCGCAACCTCACGTTTTAGCTCTGAGGCTCAACGCTAAATACTCGGCCCTCTTCGCTGCCAGATGGACTTTAGGCCCCATCAAAAGTTACGACGTCGAAACCCCACCAAAACTTCCCAATGTCAGAACATCACCACCAACCGCAATACCAACACGACGGGCCACCCCACGACGACGACGCCTCCGATGACTTTGACCCCAACGACCCAGAAGAGACTCAGGCTCTCCACTCCTGTCTGCTAGGCTACAAGTAAGCACTTCTCAACAGCATCACGACAATTCGTTTGTCCAGATTCAGCAACTAACCCCACCACCATCACAGGTTCTACCGCGCTCTAACCCACCAACAAATCACAAACACCCGCCGCCAAAACTTCCACTGCCTCCCCACGCCCCACCGCGAAACCCTCTGCGCACCCCCGCTCTCCCTCATCCAAACCTTCCAAAATATCGACACCTGCATCCGCACCAACGCCGACTTTGTCGAACACATCCTCGGCACCGGCTGTGCTGCGTTCGGCGTCGACCCTGCTGTCTTGCCCGACCAGTTGACCTTACTCCCACCGGCACTTCGAGGCGAGGTGGAAAATGCTGTCGACAAGGTGCATAGTGTCTTGAAGCAGTTTGTGCGGGATTGGAGTGAGGAGGGGAAGGAGGAGAGGGCGCCGGGGTATGGAAGGGTTCTTCATGCACTGGCAAAGAGGTGGAGGGTAGAGGAGAGGGCGGAGAAGAGGGTTCTTGTTCCTGGGGCTGGACTGGGCAGGTTGGCGCTTGAGGTGGCGGAGATGGGGTGTAGGGCGGAGGGGAATGAGTGGAGTTATGCCATGCTTGTTGGGAGTCAGTTTGTGTTGAATTGGTGAGCCCCCCCATCCTTCCACATTCTCCAGATGGCTCAATTGGCCGACTTGGTGGAATTGTCTTTCGAAACACCAGCACTGCAGGAATATCTACTAACCCCCCCCCCCCCCACAGCACCCAACAACAAAACCAATTCACCCTCCACCCCTTCCTCCGCTCCTTCTCCCTCCAACGCTCCCGCTCCGCCCAACTCCGCCCAATCCCAATCCCCGACATCCTCCCCTCCCACCTCGTCACCGCCCACCCCTCGCAATGGAGCAACCCCTACCTCTCCCTCCTCCCCGCCCACCTCCAAGCCGAAGCCGCCGCCCTCCCTCCCTCCCCTCCTCCAAACCTCGTCCCCGTCACAACAGAAGACAGAATCAGCATGGTCTCCGGCGACTTCCTCACCTGTTACCGCCCGAGCGTCGCCGCAAACTCCTTCGACGCAATCGCGACCAACTTCTTTCTGGATACCGCTGCGGATCCGTTGGCGTATATCGATGTCATTTGGACGAGTCTTAAGCCGGGAGGGGTGTGGATTAATTTTGGACCGTTGTTGTGGCATTTTGATGGCAAGGGACGGGAGGGACAGGGGGGCGTGGAGTTGACGCTCGAGGAGGTGCTGTATGTCACGGAGTTGAGGGGGTTTAGGATCACGGAGAGGGAGAGTGGAGTGCCGAGCTTTTATACGAGTGATCGGGAGAGTATGGGGAGGTGGGCGTATCAGTGTGAGTTTTGGGTGGCGGAGAAGCCGATGTAGATGGGGTATTGGGAAAGTTTAATGGGTTTGAGAAGGGATGGTGTATCCTGGTTAATTTTTGCAGAGTTTATTGGATCATGGGGGTGGAAATGTTGGTATGGTATGGGTTATTGGATTTAATACGGGTTTGATTGGTAGAGGGGGTGATAGATGTTTTTTTTGTTTGTGGCGGTTAGATCATACGGGGTAATACCATTTTGTATTCTTGGAGTGTTTGTGTGTTTCTTCTGAGGTGGAAGTGTGCGTGCACTGGGTGTTTGGCGGGCCTCGGAGATTGAAAGGTGCCAGAGTGGGGGTTTGGGTATGGCCACTTGGGTATAAAAGGTGAGCTCTTCCCACTTTGGTTTCCTTGCTTTTCATCCGCTTACACCACCTCAGAAAGTGCCAGTTCCGAACCCTAAACGAGAGAATGATGAAGGAATCACGGCCGGATGCTGGCGAATGAGGACTCAGAGAGGCAATAAAAGAGAACGCATTTCTACATCTTCCTGCCAAAGAGATACTTGGAGAGGATCCAGACACGCATTCATAAAAGATATTACCAACCAACACAGAATCACGAAAGGGGACGAAGTATATTTCCTTCTTGCTGAGAAACGAAAGACGGCGGAGTCCGCACGTATTCAGAGAACACTAGGACTGTTCCGCACACCAAGTCCCGGGCTTCTCACGAAGCAAAAGGACAAAGGACACTAGGACTCGGAGGAGACACGTATCCACTGGCATGGAAGAAATATGCAACGACCAAGGTTTCCTTCGTCGAAACACTTTGTCTTACGTCCCGTACGTATGTGCAGCTCAACAGAGAGAGAAGTTTGCCACGTCCAGCAAGGTTGGCAAATGGGGATGGATCCAATCTGGAAAGGCCTTAGCTACTGAGCAACCAGTACGACTCTGTACGAGGACGAAGCAAGACACAAAATATACACGTTTAGCCAGTATGTTCCGTCTCATTGCTTCTCCTTCTTATCACGGTCAAAACATGTCGAAGGTTCCATCAACAGCTACGTTCCCACACGAAAGAAGTACAAAGCGAAATGGAGAACTTGAACGAGATCGAGCTACGTGCGCATGCCAAAAGATCACGTACTGTCGACCTACGCTGCTACACTGCTACACGTATCCAACTAGAGTTTCTGCAGCTGCCTCCTGTCGGAGATACGAACTAAGAAAGCCACAGGCCACTTTCGAACACGAGAAGAAGAAGAAGAAGTGTTTTACAACCGGCCGTGTTGGCAGCTTGTTGGGATACAATCAAAAAACGAATATGAGATCTGGATGAAAGAAAGCGTCTACTGTGGTTCGCACCCAGAAGTCTCACGAAATTGCATGTGGACCGAATAGGAGGACGAAAAACGTGGATGAGCAAACGAAGATGGCCATGCCGGAGAGACTAGAGAGACACGGGGATCTGTCTGTGAGATCATGGAAGAGGAAGATGGGTCACGCATTCTTAAAAGACCATCAACTTCGCGAATTCGTCGACATCGGCAAAGCCACGAAAGGGGACGTCGAGTTCCTTCGTGCTGGGCAGGACAATTTGCACGCATTCATACTTGGAGACATCAAGCGCTACGTGGACCGATACTGGCCTAGAGAATGCAACTGATACTTCCGACCTGCTGATCAGTCACGCATCATGAGGAGTAGTAGAGGACATCACGTATTCTTGTAAGAGTATGAAATCAAGGCGATACGTCCAAAGGATCTCCCACAAAAAAGGAACGGAGCTACGAGAATCGATCCCAAGAGGACCTCACGCATTCGAGTTCATACAACACCAGAAGGAGGTCGCACGTTCCTTGTTTCGTCTCCCTACTTCGCAATTCGACACTCTTTGCAAAGCACGTATACTTCGAACAGACAATGACGGCGGAATATGCCACGATGGTCAATGGGGATGCATCCTACACACTCGATCTCGGAACTATCATACGCATGAAGCAGGGGCTGTCCAAGCACGTACGTTCATGAGCATGTTTGCTTCTCTTCACAATACTCTAAGTACTTAGTATTCAAAAGGATGGCAGTTCCTACCGCACGCAAGCTACTAGGGATATACTGAGGCGCAGTTTATGACGAAGGCGGACTACGTGCCAACAGACCAAGTGCCTTTGATCTACGATTCCACCGGGAGTTCATGAACCGTGTCGGAATACGAGAAAGAAATGACAAGTCGACTTCGAACACGAGAAGAGAACGGTTAACGACCGGCCGCGCTGGCAACTTGTGAAGGTACAAGTATGAGATTTGGATGAGAAAGCATCAATCATCTCCATCGGCGCGGAAACTGATGACAACGTACGAATTCGGAAGAGCAAACAAAGACATGAAGAAGTGGAAATTCGAAATACGGGGATGCATATGTCGGACCAGAAAAGACATGGAGTGAAACTACGCATTCCAACGATCGAGGAGTAGTACTTAAGAGGAGGAAAACGCATATTTCTCTCTGTTTGTGAGAACATTTTCGGACAGGAATGTTTCACGCATTCGTAGAAGACGATCATTAAGCGTCAGCTCGTACGGAAAACGTTAGTAAACGGTACTCTCTGGAGGGAGCGTGATACGAATTCCTACTTACAGTATACAAGAAATCGAACATCCCATCAAAACGTCACGAAAGATTGCACCACAAAGAAGAAGGAACTCTGCAAGACACAAACACGAGTATTCGAAGAAGGCAGGCACTGGGCAGGCTTTGGCACGTATATATATTAAGGGCCTGTACAGCTGTCATAAAGAAGAAAGACCACCAACCCTGCCAGTGGGAACCACGAGTTCATGAACGAAGAAACGTCGAGCCACGGACGAAGGTTGCCTTCTTCGAAACAGAACGTGCCCTTTGAATGAGAAGACGCAGTCACGCATACAACAGTCACAGTGATCGAAAATGGGGATGGATCTGAACTGCATGAGAGGTTTCGGCTCTGCGTACGAAATGCAGCCCAATACTACAACTCGCTTTACATGTAAGTACAAGAAACATCGATATCGCGATGCATCTCCTCACGTCAACAAAACTAGTCAAAGGATCAGTCAGCTACTACGCAAGCTACTAAGGATGTACTAAACTAAGCAGCTGCACATCCCTGGATTACGTGCCCAAAGGATCAATACTCCGTACATCACCTTCTTACGTGTCCAGCACTGGCTTGCAGATGCATCTCAAACTCTGGTCTGTTTATACCGGAGAAGGGAACGAAAGAAAACCACAGGGATCCGACTTTACGCCAGAAAGAAGAAAATGTCACGGTCCACTGATTTATACATGCTACGCCTAGCTTGTGGGTAATATACGAATGTGAGAACTGGATGAGAAAGTGGATAGTCTGCAGTGGTTTCACGAGATCTCTTATCTGCGATGTCGACGGCTGTAGGAAGAAGAGCAAACAAGGATAGCAAGAGAAAGCACGGGGATGTCGAATCCCATCTATCAAGTAGTTAGTACTACTACCAACGAGAGAACCAAACGGACGTCGCATACGAGTTAATATAGTGTTCAGCAAGACTCGCTCGATTCTCCTTGGATGAGCGTCGACATACGACACCTTTGCAAGCAAAGATACACAGCGGGTCAATCCGGCATCACACGTACCAAGTTGGATTTAGGGTCACCTCACGTACTTACTTCTTACACAGCTTCTAGATATCCTCGTACAATCGTCAGAAGGTACTACGAAAGAAAACTACGAGCTTGCGCTGAACCTACTCTGGATCACAACAAGCCGATACGATTCAGGTACTTCAAGAAGAACTATGACGGATACGAGAAATGCTGGAGTGTTCACTCGATTGGCAAGACGAAACAGCGTATTGGAGTGAAGACGTACGTGATGCTTCTAAAGGTTGAATAAGGAAAGCACAAATGCAGAACGAGGTGGAGACAAAGAGAATGGGGATGTTGCCTATACTATGCGTATACTGGAAGGATTACGAGGAAAACTGGCCCATACCACGCATGCACAGATACTTGCGCAATTGCTTACAAGTTTGTTAGAACTATACTAGTAAGCGGGAATACTTTTCACTTGCCTGTACGAGTTTGTGAGGCCTCGGAATTTGGAATGATCGTAAGTTGGTTGTACGAAAGGAAGAATTATCCCGCTACAACCACCTTCTTCATCCATCTTCCAATTCAACTCAAATCACAGAGAGAATCTAAGTTAGGAGCATGTATTCGACTTCAATAGACGAGGGACTACGAAACGCATTCTTTCGGATCTCTCTCGCCAATTAAAGACATCAAGACACGAGCTCTGGTACATTTTCTCTCAAGACCTCATCCTTTACAAAGAAGCCTCCACGAATCGAAGGAATCTCCACAACAGCGCATGCAAGCAGAGAATGTACGCAGAGGCAAAAACAATGCAAGCAAAATCAATCAATGGATACACGGGGATGAACTTGAATCCTACTACTAACTGGAAGACCCAGTCTTGTATACTAGGAAAGGAGCCTACTACCACACATTTAGCAAGCTTCCGTCTTTTCATGAACAAGACAAGAGTTCAAGATCGAGCAGGGCTACGCATCTCAAGCTCAAGCATGCAAGACATGATAAGTATGAAATGCACTGGGCTTGGTCTTACGGGTCAGAGATATCGATGCATCCTCGCAGAACCCAGCACGGCTACGAGTCCTTGGTTTTTTTTTCCTGACTCTGGCCCGGTATCCAGAGTCATACGAGAAGGAAGAAGATTTAATAGACAACCATTAAGACCATGAGTTAGTGGCCAAGAGACAAGTACGAGATGGACAGTAGTACTAAATCCGAGTCGTTTCCGGAAACAAGAGCATTACACAACGATACGCATCGAAAACGATGGAAGCAGCCAGACGTTGCGAAATACGTACTCGTACGTCGACGTCTCCTGTCTTGACTATCTGGTGCAAACATGATACTACCTCCAGGCTTCATGAATGCCCGCATATCCCAGCCAAAGGAGCATTCAAGAAAGATCATGTTAGCGTTGGCGGTACGTAAATGGGGATGATGAGTTCCACCTGAAGACTAAGATTTAAGATGCGAAGATTAATGAACGTTGACCTCGATTCCTTCGTGCTTTTAATCAACACATGTACAAAACCAAAGACGTCTCGACACACACGCAAGTCAAGCAAGATTCACAACATTGGGACCAAGTTTGCTCTACGTGCTAGAGATGCTTACAGCACACCAGGATATCACAGTCAGCAGCATCTTCTCACGTATGATCTAACTTGAACATCTTACAACGATCACAGCCGGCCATGAAGCAGGACTACGCGATACGATAGGAAGCTATTGGTACAGATGGACTCCTTTAGGGATAACACGAGGAGAAACATATTTCAAGCAACAACCATGCATGGCAAAGAGATAGGAACACGAGAAGAATACTTGTAGAAGAGATCGAGGTATGTCTTGGTTTGCCAACACGAAAAGATTCTGACCAGGCGCCTAAAGGAGGGCCGTACGAGAAGAGCAAGCAGTATAGCAAAATGAGCAGACGACAGTCGAGATCCAACTTGAACCAGGCAAATGGAGCACGGAGATGAACTCTAGCCGAAAGAACCATACTTAAGCAAGGACTGAACTGAGCGATTACGGCCACGCACAGAGAATTTCGGTGTTTGCCTGAGATGCAAGCGGCAATGGAAGGCGAACAATACGAGGGGCCTCGAGCTCGGAGATTTTAAAGTGGGCTTGTGACTAGGACCCAGACTTCTCCCACAGCATCCTTCGTTTCTTCGTCCAGCCGCATCACCTGAGCTCAACAAGTCCAATGCTTGGATCCGAAGAAAGAAAAACGAGAAACGCTGCAAAGACGGTACGCATATTCTTTCAGCCAGTAAGAGCTCGAATAGTAGCCTGGGCCTAAGATCGTTAAGCGTTACGCATTCAAGGAAACCACCGGATCCATATACGTGTACCCAAGGTCTCCTCACAAAGAAGTAGAGGCATTGCAACTTGATCCGAAGCTTGCAATGAGGAAACACGCATATAGAAGAGGAACTGCTAGAAGGAACGAGGATGGCTCAACATCATGATGTTGAGAGAACCACAGAGAACACGCACAATAGCTGATATAGGGCTTAAGATCATACTTCAAGCATGACATCGCGAATTACTAGTATTGAGTACAAAGGAGTACGGGAAGAATAGGATCAAGTCTTAGATACTGTAGAGTTGACAGTCGACGTACGGAGAAGACCAAACAAAGAAAGCAAAGGACTCGCCAGCTGCAGATGACAATCGAAGTTAGAGAAAACTTGAAGGCACCGGGATGGATAGCTACTGCTACCAGCTACTAGCTACTAGTAGAGCCACAAGTTCGTTGGTTCAGGCTGCGAAGTACGCACACAGATAGAATTCTTCGAGTACAACTTGAACTGAAGATTGGCGGATGAGTCGTCACTGGCAAGTAGCTGGCTCGGTATCAGGGTCTTAGTACTAGTACGCATTAGAGGATGAGTACTCTAGAACTCTTACTACTTTAGGATCCAGAAGGAAGAGAAGTTAGGTGCATAATAATACATCTTTGCGGTCGACCTTGAAACGCGAGCAGAATAGGGCCGGCCTCTGGTGTACGCCTCGAGCGCGAATCGAACCGAGGATCTCTTGTCCATGGGGACGGCCGCGGTCAGTTCGATTCGAACCTTCCTACGAACAACATCGCACTGGAGTTGTCGCAAGTTCTTAACTACTTAGTAGTGCACCGATATTTATGGGAAGCTTGAAGCGCTTTTACGACTTGGATACACGGCATCCTTAATATTAATGAAACCGAATCCTCGTTCTCCAGGAAACTGTACGAGCATTCAAGACTCGAGTAGCAAATTGCCCCGTGATATCAATTCTCGTTAATCGCGTACTAAAGGTACTTATAAGCAGTATCAAACAACATGATATAAAAGGAGAATTTACAGGACAAGTATTTGTGGAGAAGAGGATGTACCTAAGTAAGTTCATGATGATGGCAAGCGGATACGCCCATATATGCATGCAAGTACATAGCTGTTAGATCTATGGACTTATGATTACCGACCCTCTGTCTTTGGTACGGGAATGCAGTTCTTACCAAGACCTTGACACCGGACAAGCCCATCATAAGAATGGCAGTATAGGCATGGCATTTGCAATTCCTATAAGATCTTCAACGAGTGAGGTTGCCGTTCGTGATATCGCATGTGATAGCGGGATTGGCGCTAAGCGCCGTTGCGGACTAAAACAAGGCATCATCCCGCTCTCAGCAAGCGTGCGGCGGGGAGCGACGAGGAAGTCTCAGCTCAGAGATCAGTAGACAGAAAGGCCACAAGACGGGAAAGCAATAGTTAGTACAATTACCCCGCTGGACCCTTCTTTTCCCTTCATCTCTTCTTCCATCCTCCATCATCATCACCATCATCATCGTTTACTGGCAAACCGGCGTTTCGTTTGTCAATCCCTGTTTCTCGTTATCGATACCCCCACTAAAGCTGCCCGCAATCTGGCTTTACCAAATCCGGGAACTGCCCCTAAAGATCCCACCAAACCCTTACAGCCTTCCCATCTACATCACCAAAACCTTATTTCAGATACACTTCACACCCTCCAAATTCGTCGCAACTAAGGCCTTTTTCAGGCGTTGCAATCATGGCCGATGATAAGAGTGAAGGCGGCAGTTCCAGGTATGTTTCTCCATCTTGTGCCTGTGCCCGTGCGTTTTTGTTTGCTTTTCTCCGGGTTCGCGGGGTGTCAAGGGTGATGTCATGAGAATTGGGCACGGGATTGAAGGTGGTGGACTTCTTGACCCTGAACAATCGACCATCTTGACCATCATCACGAAGACCACATGAGACCCAAAGAAGAAAAGAAGAAGAAGACGGTTTTCTAATACCTTTCTTGCGCATAACTCCAGTGGACATCATCGCCGTACCAAATCCGCCATCTCAGCCCTCCGCTCCTCCAACAAAGACAGCACCAGCAAACGAGCAAAACATCAATCCATGGCGGCTCCTCCCCGAGACTCGATCCAACTCAACCGTTCCGACGCCGATAGCAGCAGTGGCTCCGTTGTCAGCAGCTCCGATAAGAGAGGAAGCAGCATACCCGGTGGAAGCAATCTATCGTTGACTCGCGAACTCTCCCCGCTTGCCGTCCCGCCCCCAGCCGACCCGAAAGCGACAGTGGAACAAACAGTCATGCAATTCCGTCTCTTTGAGTCCCTGCGTACTGGCGATACTGCCTTCATCACAAAAGCACTTCACTCACCGAATCCGCCGTCAAATATCCTTCATCTCGCAGTACAATGCGCTACCCCGCAAGTGCTCGAGTTTATCCTCTCCTCCACATCATCAGATCCCGCCAACAAGCCAGAATCTAACCAACCATTCCTCGATATCAACACTCGTGATGGAGCGGCAGGAAATACACCTCTTCATCTTGCTGCTCATTTGGGACGGACGGAGATGGTGACCATCTTGCTTGCGCAGCCAGCCATCAACGATACGCTACCAAACTACCAGAACAGACTCCCGCTCGACCTTGCAAGGACACCCGCCATCCACGAAAAGTTGCAGATTGCACGCTCCGTATTCATTGAGGAAACGACAGATTTGCTGCTACAGTACATTGACTCTCACGACTACGACCGTATCGAGGCGCTGTTAAACAACGAGCGAGTTCGTGGAGCACTGGATCTCAACACCATCGAGGTATCGGTAACGGATGGACCACCCAAATCTTCGGGCTCTGGCGTAACCTCGAAACTACATCGACATAGCCACAAGAACAGCATTACCAATGATGAGTACTCCGGTTCGACCCTTCTTCACGAAGCCGCCCGCAAAAAGGACACCCGTCTAATCCAGCTCCTTCTCTACCACGGTGCCGATCCATTCCGGAGAGACAAACGAGGAAAGCTACCGCAAGATGTGACCAAAGACGAAACGACACGAGGAATGCTGAAACGGTCGCCCGCAAGAGTAGCAGCAGAGAGAGGTATCGAGGAACGGGTAGTCTTGGGTGGATCACAGTCATTGTTCCCAGTTCCTGTGGCAAGGCCGGGAAGTATGGCCAGTAGTGTCGGTAGTGCAGCGGCTCTACAGCAGACCAAGGAGAGTAGAGAGATGAAGGGGTATCTGAAGAAGTGGACCAACTATACTGGAGGATGGAAGTTGAGGTGGTTTGTGCTCGAGGATGGTGTGATGAGCTATTACAAGAATCAAGGTACGTTTGTCCTACTGCCACAATTGGAGTGATGGAGAACAATATCGGGACTCGAAAAGAGTAAATTCTCCCAAGAGACAGCTGCTAATACACTGGTGTAGAAGATGTTGCCTCTGCCTGCCGCGGCGCCATCAACATGCGCATAGCCCAGCTTCACATGGACCCACAAGACAAGACCAAGTTCGATATTATCGGCAAATCCAGCATCAAATACCACCTCAAGGCCAACCACGTTGTCGAAGCAAAGAGATGGTACTGGACTCTCAACAACGCCATTCAATGGTCCAAGGACGAGGCACGTTCCGAGGAGACACGGAAACGAGAGGAGAATGAGCGACACAACAAGCTAAAGGAGCAGACCAAGAGTGCGACACATCTAGAGGCTTCTCCACCGGACGGATTGGCCCCAGGAAACTCAAAATCCAGATCTGCTGCCTCTCTCGCCACAGCGCCTTCTGACGCCGGCAACGACTCTGACTTTTACGAGGTCTCTGTCGGTGGAAACATCACACAGGCTTCACTAAGGGATGAAGATGATTCCGACTCTCGCTCAACAGACAGTGATGAACAGCATCCACCTACAGCCGATGCCCTTCTCCTCTCCGCCAACTCTGCCCAACTCCAACTTGATCTCCTCTCTCAGCTTTCTCTTGCCCTCCAATTCTCCCGCCAAAATACTCCCGAGATTCCGCTTTCTGATCCATCACTGACCGAGATCATTGAATCCTACGATACTGCCGTTCTTTCTCTGAAACAGCTGGTTGGCGATGTGGTCAAGATATCGAGGGATAGGGATAGTTATTGGAAGAGGTGCTTAGACAGAGAAGTCGGTGTGCGGAGACTTTGGGAGGAGAACCTGAGCAGGTTGGCACATGAGCAAGAGAGACTCGAGGGTGAACTTGGTGGTCAGAGAGAGCGTAGACGGAAAACGAAACGAGCCTTGAAGGTAGCGCTTGGTCAAAGCCAAATCCTATCTCCACACGCTGAGGGACAAGCCGAGGATGAGCAGGAAGTGCCCGGTGAGGATGGTAGACCAGCTTTGGTACCGAGAAAGTCCTTTGCCGAGCAGCAGATAGAGCGGGAGCTACTGGCTGATAGTGAGAGTGATGAGGAAGATGAGTTCTTCGATGCTATTGAGAGTGGTGAGGTTGAGGTTGAGAGGGAACTGCCCAGAAGCCCAGCGGTTGTTACGCCAAAGGTGGAGAGAGGTGAGTTCCATGAGGTTCCACAAGCTCAGGTTCAGGAGGTACCGGTCGTGGGTGTAGTGGCGGAGGATGGTCAGAACCTGCCTGTGGAGGAGCAACCGCCAGTTGGTAAGGTTGTTGAGGAGCAGGAAGAAACGAGTACGGAAGTGGCACTCGCCAAGAGTTTCACTGGTTACGAGAAGCCACCACGGACGAGGCTGTCAAAGGATAGTGATGATCGGCCAAAGGTTGGATTATGGGTAAGTTTATCTATTCTGACACCAAACAAATGCTAACAAATCTTAGGGTATCCTTAAATCTATGATTGGCAAGGACATGACCAAGATGACTCTTCCCGTCTCCTTCAACGAATGTACCTCCCTTCTCCAGCGTGTTGCTGAAGACATGGAATACACCGAGCTTCTCGATCAGGCCGTGACCCGGGCTACTCCAGATGAGCGTCTTGTCTATGTTGCCGCCTTTGCAGCCTCCGAATATGCCTCGACCCTCAACCGTGTTGCCAAACCCTTCAACCCTCTTCTTGGCGAAACCTACGAATACTGCTCTCCACAAAAAGGCTACCGCTTCATGTCCGAGCAAGTCTCACATCATCCTCCAATTGGCGCTGCCTACGCCGAGGCCGAACGCTGGACCTACTGGGGTGAGTCTGCCGTCAAGTCTAAATTCTACGGCAAATCCTTCGACATCAACCCGCTCGGCACCTGGTTCCTGCGTCTTCGCCCCGTCTCAGGCGGCGAAGAACTCTACACCTGGAAGAAGGTCAACACCCAAGTCGTCGGCATCATCACCGGTTCCCCAGCCATCGACAACTACGGCCTCATGGAGATCCGCAACCATACCACCGGTGACGTTGCCACCCTGGACTTTAAGCCTCGTGGTTGGGCTGCCTCTTCATACTACCAGGTCAAGGGCAAGGTGTGTGACGCCTCCGGCTTCCAGAAATGGTCCATTGGCGGCCGCTGGAACGACAAGATCTACGCCCGCCATACCCCTGGCTCAGACGCAGACGTCGGCGAGAAAGACAAATCCGCCTTCCTCGTCTGGGAAGTCAACCCACGCCCTCCTGCCCCCTTCAACCTCACCCGTTTCGCCATCGGCCTCAATGAGCTCAAGCCAGAGCTCAAGCAAGTCCTCCCACCTACCGATACTCGTCTCCGTCCCGACCAGAGAGCCATGGAAGAAGGAGAGTACGACTTTGCGGCCGACGAGAAGCATAGACTTGAGGAGAAGCAGAGAGCGAAGAGACGCGAGAGGGAACAGGCTGGCGAGGTTTATAGGCCGAGGTGGTTCACGAAGGAGGTGGATCCGGTCACGGGCGAGGAGTATTGGAAGCCTGATTTGACGTATTGGAGGATGAGGAGTGAGGGCAGGTGGGAGGGCGTGCCGGATATCTTTTAGGTGGGGAGGTCTGGTGAGGCGTTGGGCGTTGGGGAGGTACATGGTAGGGTTTGAGCGTGGAGTTTTAATAGTGGGTGTTGTTTAGAGGGGTAATTGAATGGGTTTACGTGGTTTATGTGGTTTAAATGTGGTTTATGTGGTTTATGTGGTTTTACAGTGAGCATGTTGTGCGTGGCATTGTTGCTTGTATCGGGAATGTCTTTTCGTGCTTGTTCTTTTGTCGTTGCTGTTATTCTCATGGTTTCTGACTCGTGTGAAACTCGGTTGTGTTCTGGAATTAATATCTTTCAACTGCGTATTCTGGTGTTTGTGGACTTCATTGAATGTTATTAAGGTGGCTTTACTAGTATGCATATGATGGAGCAAGACACTACGTGTAATAGTCTGAAAGCCCGTACGACAACCGCCACTTTTGTTCGTCTCTGGTTGTTCGTATGGTCATCTCTTGCTGCCATCCGTGGTCATCTTATGTGCTTCATGGCATATTTGCGGTCTGAGAAAGGTATGCCGGTGTTGTGGTCCAAGATGATTGTTACTCGTAAAGGAGTCCTTGGATCTCCAGTTGATTCTTGAGGTCTGCATGATTGGTACAGGTATGAAGGCTGCCGGTGTACAAAAGACACTCTCCTGGGTTCTTTAATTCTTCACGTGAGTCTGTCTAACTACCTAGGTACTCACTTGTGATCATGAATATACGTAGCCGGTAGTTGCTGGTGTGGTATGACTCGTAGAATTCTCTGACTTCATCTTTTGGTGCCCTTTGTATGGCCTTGTGTGTGTTGATATCGTGACTTCGAATTCTCAAGAAGTAAGTCCCGGTTTGTTTTACACCAACCCTCGTGTGGCAAGAGTCTTCTTGATGCCATAATGTTCCCTGTTACATCCCCGTTCGATGAAAGCAACCTCAATTTTCCATCGGTGGTCAAACTCGTGAGAGTTGGTAGGCAGTCGGACAAGGGGGACGGACAAGGGCTCGGCGTTTTCGAGGATATAAGGTGGAGCTCACGCCCACTGTAGTCAATCAAGCCGTTCGAATTACAGATCTCGTAGTCTCCCTTAGAGTTTCTTGCTTTCTTGCTGACTTTTACCGTCCTGCTTTTTTCCCCAACCATGACCGTGCAAACTCGCCGTGCTGCCTCATTTTGAACCGCTTTGCTCCGCAATTCGACTCCGAGTCGGGACTGTTGGTGGAACCTGATGGAACTTTTCTCGATCGCAAGATCCTCCGGAACTATCTGATCTGTATGAGTACATTACATGCTCGGTCGGGAATTAATGAAACAACTCGCCTCGTAAAGGCCACCTACCTCGGAGTCTGCTGCGTATCGCTTATAACTGCACTGACTTCGCATTCTCGATCTCGTTTCCCACCTCAGAACTCGCCAACGATTAGGCTACTTATCATCGCGGAGACGTCCATCCTGCAGTGGGGAAGTACATAGTCTATGGTTCGGCCAACTCAGAAGCAAGAGAACCGACTCGTAAACACCTCTAAAGGCAACAATGAACCGAGGAAACCGACCCGGAAATACCTATAAAGGCCACAAATTTCTTAACGCCTCTATAAAAGCCAAAACATTCTCAGCTGAAACTTGACAAGCATGTAAAGTTGCCCATAAGCCATCCACACCCACTCCGAGTCCAGTCCAACTAACACTTGACACAGAGGCCAGTATGACGACAGACTCAGAACTTCCACCCGCTCAACCTGTTGCTGCAGCAGATTCCACTGCTCCAGTTACAGCAGCCGAGGCGGCTTCTGATGTGGCTCCTATAGCCACCCCGGAGGGTGCTACTGGTATGGCTGCGGAAAGTAGTACCTCTGATGCAGCTCCTGGTGAGACCGAAGTCGAACTACCAGCTCCTGCACCAGTGACATACCCCGTCCCCTCCGAAGCCGATCTTGCCGCCGCCCGCATCCAGCGGGATCAAAACCTCAGCTCTCCCCCACCACCCCTTGCTACTCCCTCCGACCTCATCCCGGAGCACCTCCTTGCCACCCTCCCCAAACGGGAGATTGCCAATGTCCTCCGTCTGCACCAGTTCCTCCGCCTTCCCCTCCCCACCACCGAAGAGGAGAAGCAAGATCTTGTCGATATGGCTATATGGCGGGGAAGAGTGGCTGATGGGTATGCGGCGCCGTTCATTCCCCAGACAATGAAGCCGACCGAGGCTCGGCCGGGTATGGGTCAGACACAGGCCACTGCCCATGTCACGATGCCCATGGCCGAGGTGCCAATGATGGGGCAGGTTTTCCAGGGAACCTGGATAAACTATGGATATCCACCATACCCATGGCCAGTTCCGTACCAGTCGGGTATGGTGGAGGGCCAGGGTCTGCAGGGCCAGCCTGTGCAGTTTGGGACCCAGATGCAGGGCGGGTGGAATGGCGGGGACTTTATATACGCGTAAGTTAACACTGCAGCGTTAAAATCCGGTTGATCTGCGTCATCTGTAAGTTAGCCAACTGTTCGTGGAGCAAATATATCAAAATCTTTACTATTTCGTGCCAGTTCGCTGTCTGTTCTTTGTTCTCATCATCCCCGTGAGCGTCTCTCTTATTGCTTCTTTCCCCTTGTTTAGCTGCGTTTCGACATGTCCGTGACGAAGAGGGAAACTGAAGAGCTTCGATACTCGTAAGTTTCTAGCTCGTCCGGGTTAACGTTGGCTGACTCCTGCCTATAAAAGTTGCTCGTGTTAGGTCTTTGATCATCGAGTGAATTGAACAACTTGCCTCTTGTGCGGTATTTGCTTCCACAGTGACAACTTTCTTTTGTGCGTTACCTTTGACCTCTGTGTGATGAAAATTAAGCCAAAAAACCGCACGGTGATGGTGATGCGTGGGAGCCAGTAACATCGGCCCTCGGCTCCCTCGTGAAATATTACCTTTACAGCAATGAGAGTCAATGTTGAATGCTGTACATCAACTATTCGTAAGGTCCTAGCACCGAATCGTGCGAACTCTCGAATCTGTACTGAACGCGATGCTGAGCTTGATTCTGAAGACTGGCATGTCAAGATATCTGCACAAACACATTCTCATCCATCCCCGTGACCAGTCTGTCTGGAGGAATAGTGTCGACGGAAGGCGTAGACGTAGGATGCTTGCCATCTTGCTTGTTCTAGCTCGATATGCCTCGCCGACGATCATCAGGTTGGGCGAATTGAGGATCAACTCGACTACCTTCCCAGCACTCTCGGGCATGAGAGGATTTCTCTTGAGCCAGACATTGAAAACCACCTTGATGATATGGCGTAGAGATGTTGGGTAATCGAAGAATGAATTGAGCTATGCAAGAGAGTTGATACGTGAGAATACTACTCCGCTTCCAGCGTAAGTCGGAATTGAGAGGCGTGAGATGTTGCAAACGACGCTTGCAATAGTGGTCAACTATGCGTTCTGTGGTATCGTCGGAGTTTGTTTGTGTCTAAACGCGTGTCAGGACTCTGCTTGGTGCTTATTTAGGGAACATACGTATTGCTTTTCTCCATAACTGCTACTGCAGCTCGTTCGTGAAAAAATACTGCCCTTGATGCAAACTGGTCTTCTCTTTGCGTACATTGCGTACAAAGACGTTCTAACGTCAACTTCTCAATCTTCAAAAGCCACACTGTTCTTCAAACGTACTCCTGTCGTGTGGCCGGGACTTCTACCCTCTCAGTACGTGAAGCGAGCACGAGTGACGCTCTTGCCTTGATACTCAAACATCCCCGTGAAAGTAAGCACTGTATTCCTCTGAATGCTCGCTGAAGTGCGCAGTAGCGTTTAAATTCAGAGCGGCATCAGTCTCATCACGGCCAGGGCCACTGCATCAGATGGTTGGGCGATAGAAGGCTCGTGTTCCCAAGCTGACCTTCATCATATCATGGACGTGCTTTAATTGAGATGCAAGACTTTCTCGTGTTGTGAGTTGCATCATTGGCCAGCCTGTTCCGTGAGCAACGCTTCTTCAAACTTCCCCTTTGATTCTGTGCGTGTGTTCTTCTGCAGTATGGACAAACTGGCCTCGTTCGGAAAACGTGTGCCACGTAGTGCGGTGCGGAAGATTGGCCAGCAATAGATCTCGTTCTAGGTGATTAAATGCATTAATGCTTGACGTGCATAGTGATTCGAACTGACCTCGACCTTGAATTCCGTCGTGAGCATGTTGAGGGAAGGAAGGATGTTGAGGAGAGAAGCATGGGTTCCCCAGTTGAGAAGGAACAAACGAGGGCCATCGACTTCCCAGTTTGGAGCAAGCCCAAAAGGGAAGGCTCGACCCAACTTCATGGCCTATTTCGAGATAGGTCTCCGGGGAGATCATCTAGAATGTTCCATGCATTATAATATGGAGTATCGGCCTTGTGCCTTGTAAGGTCTCGATTTCGGGCCAAGTGCCATCAATGGGTTAAGGCCTCGTGGAACTTGTGTGCTGCACAACTTGGGTTAAGTAGATGCATCTGCGCAGATATATTAGAAGCTGAATGACTGAAGGAGGAAGTAGAGCTTGAAGCAACTAATGGAAAGGAAGGATGTATACATTTGTACATGCTTCATTTCGAAGTGCAGAATCGATAAACGTCGTGCTACCTGCTGTGACCTTGGTACCCCATGATCGGGCTGGAATGCATGCAGTTTGCCTGCCAACCTCATGCCGGCCGGAATTCGCTTCCAGTTTAAAGAATAACCAGCCATCAAAGCACTCGCAGAAGAAAGCATCGTGCTTCCCATCCAACTCAATGCTGGAAATCGGAATCCAACCGACTCGATGAAATGAAGCCGAGACAACTTTCGATAAATCGACGATGGTTGACGTCAAAGCAAAGGAGAAGAGCGCCAGCGGCCCTAGCGTTGCACAGAGCCTCATCTTATCAGATCTGCTCCAAAAATAACCCGCACGGTCGCACAAAGCGTGCCTCGGTTCTCCCCGAGAACCCCTGTCGGAAATTTCACCATCACCTTCGTTGCTCAACTTTTTTCCACCGTACAACAACCCACAGAGTTCAAAATAGCAGTAAAGTTTGTGATGCCTGTTTGAAGTTGAGTTTGAAGGCTCCTTATGCAAGCCTGAAGACGTACCTGAGATTAAAAGCTGAAGTCGTCGGCCGAAATGATGTCTCTGCAGAGAGACCAAAGTTGGAAAGTGTCTCTCGGATAATTTATTGCTGCACGCTCCCGAGCGTTCCTTCCACTAAAATTCTCCGCTAATAGCGACCGGTGCCTCTATTTTGTGAACTTCAGCTCACTATTTTCAGCGTTCCACCAACTGAATCAACGAGAAAAAAAGTCGTGATGATGTCCTACATAAGTGCATTCCAACAACCAACTGAAATGAAAAGCTTTAAGAGCGATTGGACCTCCTCCTAGCGACTGCTCAGCCCTCTTGTCTCTCTTTAAACACCGCAATTGTTGTTTTCTCTCCGTTGCTGCGAGCTTACTTCACCATTCCCAGTTGGTCTCGAACTCTTGGGAGTTGGCGATCTTGCGGCTTTAGCGTGATCTTGGTGGTGTGGTTCAAGGCCAACGACGCTTCCTTCTTCTTTCAACGCTCCCTCGCTCCTTCCTTCCTACATCCTCCCTTTACCTCCTCTCCTCTCTTTCTCGACACCTCGCAATTGCGACGCCCTCACATTACAGACATCATAGCTATTGACTTTCACGACGCTCGTTTTCGGCCAGGCCCCTCACTTAACTAATCGCTTTACTGTACCCCACATTCAAACGGCCGACCCCTGGCGCAACGCAGAAGCTCGCCCAACCGCAAAGAACGACGAAACTCGACAAGGACGCGAGAACTCGAAGAGACGGAGAATTTGAACGGAGCGATAGGACGGTGTTTGATAGTCTTAAAAGTACGATACAATGGCGCCCACAACATCAACAAGCAATGAGCCATTGATGCTCCTGTCGCTAGGTGCGTCCTTCCGCTGGTTCCTGACCATGGCAATACAGCAACGAGAAGGGGTTCTAACAATGAAATCGAACAGACAATGGTGGAATCAGAGGCCTTTCAGAGCTTATCATTCTCGACAACATCATGGAAAAGCTGGGACAGCAGTTGAAGCTCGGTTCAACACCACGGCCTTGCGATGTGTTTCACCTGATTGGAGGCAGTGGAAGTGGAGGGTAGGTCGATTCAACTTTTCTTCCCCGCGTCTTCTCGCTTCCTTGTCCTTGCTTCTATGCAGGGCCTTGTTTACATACCCTACCTATCCGAATCCCCGTCAACAGGCAGAATGAAG
This sequence comes from Ascobolus immersus RN42, assembly GCA_003788565.2. NCBI lineage: Eukaryota > Fungi > Ascomycota > Pezizomycetes > Pezizales > Ascobolaceae > Ascobolus > Ascobolus immersus. Next base: position 151,602 of record ML119700.1, read on the forward strand.
CTGACGGTCATCTCCGGAATATAGCATAATAGCCCTTTTTCTCGGCCGCATGCAGATGACGTGTAAAGAAGCCATCACCGCCTACTCCACCGTCGCCCGCACCACCTTCAGTGAACGCAAATTCGGCTGGCAAAATGGAGCCTTCAAGGCCAGCAAGCTCGAGAATGCCATTCGCCTTGCTGCAAAGGAAAAGTGCAAGAATGACCCAGAGGCGGTGATGCTCGACGAGCAAGATATGGGAAAGACGTAAGTTGCGGCCGGAAGTGAAACAAAACAGAGAGGACAAGGTGCTGATTCCTAGGAACGTTTAGTGTCGTCTTTGCCCTCTCCGACAACAACATGGAAACCCCCTTCCGCCTCCGCACTTACAAATCCGACACCAACTGCAAGCCCTACCCCATCTGGGCCGCCGCCCGCGCCACAACCTGCTCCCCGTCCTTCTTCCGCACCATCCTCGTCGACGAACTCTCTCCCATCGGCGAAGACTTTTCCACCGCTACATTGAAATGCTCCAACCCGAGTAAGGACCTCCTGGAGGAAGCATCTCAAATTTTCGGAGACGGACGGAAGCTCGGTTATTTAGTATCGATCGGTGCCGGCAACTCGCACAATGGAGAGGAACTTGTACTAGGCACAAAGAACCCCGACCGGTTCCAGAAGGGTGTGCCAAAGGAGACGTTGGAGGAGATTAAAAGGGCCAATACCGAGGCGGAGGAGATGGCCAAGGAGCTTGCACCAATCTTTGAGAAATACAGCAAATCCTACATCCGCTTGACACCAGAGTTTGGAGCTGATGGATTCACCCTGGAGGAATGGGAGAAGCTCGAATCTCTTACGACAGCTGTCAACAAATACCTCTCGGAGCCAGCAACGGCGGAACTTGTCAATAGAGTTGTTACCGGATTGGCGGCAAAGGGAACGGATATCAGGCTGAGAACAATGGCACCGTCTCTGAGAACGCTGCTGGCAAAGAAGGAGGGTAGTCAGGATGGAAGTGCTGCTGATAGTGTCAATGAGCCTATCCTGATGGTGCCAAGTGTCAGGAACAAGGAGTTTGTGGGACGGGAAGAGATTATGGTGGCATTGGAGGATCGGTTAACGTTGGGAAGTCAGGGTGCTGATGCCCGGGTGGTTTTGGTGGGAGACGAGGGCAGCGGGTAAGTGGCCGGTTTTATGAATGTTGGATTGTCACTAACCGTAATGCAGCAAGACGGAAATTGCGCTCGAGTTTGCGTACAGACGGAACGAGCTCGATAGCCAGAATGTTTACTGGGTTCCTGCCGACTCAAGCCAGGTCTTCACAACTGCCTACTATGAAATCGCGAAGGAGATGGATATCAGTGTTTCTGGCTTGAGGAGACAGGAAGTGCTGAAGGCTGTGCAAAGGTCCTTGGAGGATGCGGCGGAGGAGGGTGACCGGTGGTTGCTTGTTGTTGATGGGGCCGATGATGAAGATATGCCAGAGCTTGGGCTGTTGCCAAAGACCGGTGGACACATCATCTATACGACTAGCAGCAAGGAGGTTGCAACCAAGGTTTGTGAGGACACTGATGTGATTTACATCGGAGGATTGAAGGAGGAGGAGGCCATGCAAATGATCTCGAGTCTCTCGGTGGGTGAGATTGCCAGACAGTTGGTCAATGATCTTGAGCTCAACCCATTGGCCATCTCTTTGGCGGTTGCTCATCTTCAGAATACCCATACCAGTTTGGATCAGTACTACAGACTCTACCAACAGTCGATACCAAAGTTGCAAGAGATGGCTGATGGAGCTGCCAACACGCCTTTCCTCCCAGAATACATGTCTATTCCCATTCTCGGCACCTGGCAAATCACCTTCGACTACCTGGCCAACGAGCACCCGGAGTCTGCCGTCATGCTCAACTACCTCTCGCAGTTTAACCATTCCGAGATTCCAACCAACCTCATCATCGATCTCACTGATACCCCTCTCATCCCTCTAGAGAACCCCCGTAGATTGGAGGCTCTCACCACTCTCCAAAACTTTGCTCTCCTCCACGCCTCCTCCCACCCACAGACCTACTACCTCCATCCACTCCTCCGCCTTCTCGTCCTCAACAACCTGCACACTTCCGGCACCTATCAGCCCATGATCTGGGGTCTCATCTCCGCCGACTCCTGCTTCCCGGATCCCCGCTACGACAACTTCCCACTCTGTCTTTCACTTCTTCCTCACGCTTCCGCCTCTATCACCTCCTTCCGCTCCGCCAAGCCTCATCTTCCACTCGACCGCTTTACCGCAAAAGCGTACTACGAGCTTCAGCTCCGTCTCGCTCGTCATCTCTTTCTCGAGGGCTCTATCGCCGCTGCTCTCGAGGCCCAAGACACCGTCCTCGCTGAGTTGGCATCTGACCGGACCCGTAAGGCGGACCGAAGGATTTCAGGAATCGAGGAGCTCTATCTTACCGCTCTGACCTCCAAAGCCCTCTCTCTCTTCCATCTCGCCCGCTTCCCAGAAGCAAGAGAAACCCTTACTGAGGCGCACACTCTTACTGCTGCACGTTATGGTGAAGACTCTGACTTTTCTCTTCGTACCTTGGCGTCCATCTGCCGTGTCGACTCTGCCCTGGGATCTTCGGAAGAAGCTGAGATGAACTTGAGAGAAATTATAAATCGCCTGGCTACATTGAGAGGTGTTGATGACTCGCTTATGGCTATCATGAATGATTTGGCCAGAGTGATGTTGGAGGGCTACAAGCTCGATGATGCAGTTGCTACGTTCAAGGAGGTGCATGACTGGTACGGGCAACAATATGGCGAAGGACATCCAAAGGTTGTTATGCAGGCTCTCCACACAGTGCAGTCCTTGGTTGAACTTTCTAATCTCGAGTTCGCAAGAGTCGAGTCTGTCGAATTCCTCATGGGTCTCGAGCCAACCCTCCGGATAGCCCTTGGCGAGGGCCACGTCGTGGGTGTCTGGATCTGCCTCATTGCAGGTGTCAACGGCGTCGAAGGCGAAGTCGAGCGCGTCGAAGAACTCGTCCGCTACTGCCTCGGTGTCGAGGAAGAAAAAGCAGAGCCCAACGGCGAACCATCCCTCATCCTCCTCCGCATGTGGCGCCTCCTCTCCCTCATCCTCACCCCCACCGACCCCGAAGAAGCTCTCTCCCTCTTTGCCAAAGTCCGCGCCGGCTGGCTCCACAAAGCCGCCGGCAACGAAGGCCGCTACCGCTTCGAAATCACCGAAGTCACTGACAAATCCGCCATGCTCGAAGAAGCCCTCCGTCGCCACTACTGCGATGTCCTTGAGGGCAAGGGAAAGCCGAGGAGCGAGGTTGAGCGGTGGGGCCTGACTGAGCTCCGTAGAGAGGCGCTAGGCGGCAAGGACGCGGCTGAGATTGAGGCCAAGTTTGAGGGCCTGTCGATCGCGACTGAAGAGGAAGAGCGAGGCCGGAGAAAGGGAAAGGGCCGGGCTTAGAAGGCGGGCTCGGGAACTGACTCGGTTGCTTCGTCGGGTGGGAGAAGGAGAGGGCCGAATGTGGGCGTGAGGGTGGTTAATGGGAAGGGACGGAAGGTGTTGAGGAAGAGGAAGAGACCGGCGAGGTTGGGGAAGAGTGGATAGGTTGTTGATGATGCATCGTGATGTTTTTGAGGCTTAATTATTTTTTTATTTACTTGAGAGGATGGGTTAATGGCTGGGCTTGAGAAGGTGTAAAATGGGGTGAAGGCTGTAATGAGAGGTGGGGATCGATTTCCATTCGTTTAGTTTGCCTTCTTTTACTTGCTTTAATAATGGTTTTGTCTGGTGTGTTCGTTAGATGGTATACCAATTTAGTTGCTGTGTTCTTGTATGGGCGTTTGTGTGGTGTTTGTGCGGTTGGGGGGTGGGTCCTTCCTATTTGGTGGGGCTGGTGGATTGGGAAGGTGGTTTTTGAAGGGGGTTTTTGAAGGGGGTTTTTGAAGGGGGTTTTTGAAGGGGGTTTTTGAAGGGGGTCGCGGGTATAAAAGGGACGTTCCATCTCTTGATCTTTCTTCATCTTGCCATCCATCCTCATCAGAACCGAGATTTGACAATCTTCGCACGTTAAAGAGTTGGCCAAAGGCCAGCCTACGTATGCCATGGGGATGGAACTAGGCTGACCATTGGAGGTCCAAAATGATGTACGAGTATCAGCAAGAGGATTAAGAAGTAAACATACAGGCGCTTGACTCATCAACACTTTGTACGAGAATCTTGAAGGTTCCTTCCACTTGCTCGTCAAGGTTATCGCACGATCGCGACTTATCGTTGCTCAGACAAGATCAGGATCAAACAGGACACCAACACACGATCCTCAGGCAGACGTACGCATTCTTGCCTTCTGGGAAAAGCATGTATGCTGAAGATAGAGGCTACGAGCGCACGAGAACCAAATTCTTTGTTTTCTTCTTTTTACGAATTGAGAGAGAAATATCATCACGTATGAATTGAAGAGATCAGAAAAGTGGAGTAGAAAAAGAGCATGCAGAAGTCGATGGTGAGATACGTGCATGACAACAGACCCAGATGGCCTGGCATATGGTCGTTTGTTGGATTGAAATGTCTAGGAGACGAACGACGAACGACTTTCTCAGCTCCTAATATGAGTCAGACAAGTTCAAGGTGTGGAAGACTCGACACGGATTAAGGGGATGAGAAGAGGCATGGATTCAAGTAAGCTTGTAATGATCCTCAGTAGAGCTCAGACCAAGCACGTTTATCGAGCGAGCTTTCCGGCCATATCACGACTCAGTCGCGAATTCGAAGGAGCGGGTACGAGATCTCGAGATCGAGACTGCTTAAGTCTACGCACGAGTACTCGAGTTCTAATCGCAGATGACAAAGTTTCATTCACGCATTCATCTTGCATTGCATGCAATTCGGTACAACTGTACTTCGAACTCACTGGCAGACAAGATCTGGAAAACATTACTCAGTCGAATGACGTCAAACGAAGTGGCTGCCATTGGGTTGGCGTACGAGAGAAAGAACTTGGGCCCTCCGACTCATTACACGAGTAACACATCATGATAGAACTGCAAGGGACAAGTTGATTCTCACGACATACAAAGACTCCACGGACAACCTTTCGACACGTAGAAGGGCTGGTAACCCACCAACCATTGAATTTAGACAGTTGCATCTTCCCAAGAACCAAACTCGAGAGATCTTGGCTACGTTGGCCAGAAACAACCAGCTGATGCATCGATGGTGCTTTGCACGTATGTCATGGGGACGAAGCTCAGCTGACACCGCAAAATTCAAATTGTTCGTTCATCAAGAAGGACAGAAAGACTAGATCTAGTAGAGCAGAGCTAGAACGTTTCCATCCTGCAAGAAAGCGCGTTTGTTCACGCATGGATCGATCTTCCTACGAGCTGTCAAATCTCCCTATGGGCGGATGCCATTTCACGATACGCAACATGCCAATTAGTGTTGGCGAGACCTTTTCCAGAGGCGTTTGGCGAGGTACGCCGTTAAATTGGCGATAAATAAATCAAAAAGGCGAGTTGCCAATCATGGTTTATGGCAAGATGCCAACTTAAATCCGCGAGGTGCAGTGTACCTGGCATGGCCACTTGCCAGAAAAAACCAGCGGGATGCGCAGTCCCTGTTACGGCGAGTTGCCATTCAATTATGGCAAGTTGCGATGTGAATTATCTTATCTATTTAATGATCTAATCCTATTTTCATCTATCTACTCTTCCGCTGCATCACTGTCATACTGACGTTTGCGGCTATATGACGACTGCTACAGCGAACGAAGTAGGTGTCCACACCACAGCCGCAATAAACCCACTAATAATCTCTTCCCAGGCTCAATACCAACGCTGGTTCGCTTTCCCTCATATGATCTTGCCGTCAGTACCTCATTCTTCACGATGTGCTTTGCTAACCACCTAGAGGGCCACTTATCGCGAACATCTACTTCGCCCATGCTACTACAAGTGGTAGTATATAGTCCGCATACTAAAAGCGATTAGGCAAAGACATAACGTGGTCAGTCTCGACACAATATGTTGAAGAAAGGGAATAGAAAGAGAATGACTTACTGGTTGGCAGGCAAAGGTCGGATACTCTTTGTCACGTCCCCATTTGCCAGAACCATCACCTTCAGCCTCGACTTCGACGTACCTTCATCCAGCATATCGGTTACCTTTGACTCTCATATCACTACCTCATCTGATAGACTTACCGTCTTCAGTATCCGCTCCATCACTATCATTCCTCCCTAACCCCTTCTCCGTCAATTGGTAGCCTACGGTGGGCTTGTTTGGATCGCTGGTTTGATGGTTTCTTTGCTGGGCTCAAGGATTGTTTGATGAGCTGGCTCGATGGAATGCTTGCTTGCGTACATGATGAGCATGCCTGCTCCTGTTGCGCATACGTGATGGGCTCGCTTGATGGGCTCATTTGGTGGACTTGTTTGGTGGACTCGTTTGGTGGGCTCGTTTGGTGGGCTCGTTTGGTGGACTTCGGGCTACTTGGGAAAGATGATTCATTAGCTTTGAGGAATTGAAGACGACAGGCTGAATCGCGGGGTAAGGCAAGGTAAGGAAGCACTGCTCATCTCTTTTTGGTGTTGGTTGTTGGCTGGCAATATGGTTCGATGGTGGAGAATCGCGTCGTTTGTCAGTGGTTGTTTGGACTTCGTCAAAAGTCGGGGGAAAACTCTTCTTGCACTGGCACAGTCTTCCAAGCGTCCTTCCAGCGCCGATCTTTGGCATGCTGCCAAAGTAATAAGGCCTGCCGTCAGAAAGGCGAGAGGGGAAGGCACTTCTTCACAATGCTAACAGAGTTTTCTAGTCTCATGCACCTTCCCGTCGCTCTCAGGCATACCACAGCTTCAACAAAGACAAATCGCCAACTTTGCTCTCAAGCAATGGTTAACCGCCATATCTTTACAGTGGACGGCGTAACATGAAAAAGCCGTTCTCCCATAGGGATCTCTACTCAGAAAGAAACCTGAGGAACACGGGATGTTAACTTTGTCACGTTGCGGCCCATTGGGAAAGATACCAACTTAAGGTGAGAGAGGTGGGGTACGAGTGACATACCGCTACTAGTAATCCTGCCCTGTTCCCATGGGAGAGACAAAAACGGCCACGAGTCGTATACTTGAGAAGAGAGAAGTGGATCACGTATAGACGCCTATAAAGACTTGATAATCCGGCGTTATGATCCCAGCAAACGTGGATCTGTTCGGTCAAAGAGAGCCATGAGATAAACAACCGCACGACTATTTCTGGATTTAACAAGGCGAACCGTCAGAGGAACTGGAGTTACGAATCATTGCACGGCGATGTAGAGCTGTATGGAATTCGGTCGGCAGTCAAGAAGCCAGGCGTCACGGAAGCAAGTTCGATCATCGAAAAGATTTATTGTCGATGGATCCTGGCGAACGTACGAGAATTTGTCTTCCTCCCTGGCTTGGGAAAAGAAACTTGGAGCATGCCGGAACGATATGAGTTGGAAGACCAGGTGGTTAAGTTTTGAACACGAATTCCTTCCTTCCTTCGTGACAAGGATGGACATGCCACGTTTGTGATCTTTTACTTAAGTACACAATACGCATTTGAAGGAACTTTCACGAAGTTAAAGATCCTACACACGAGAGAAAGAACTTGGCAAATTATGATTGGAGCACACCTCATATAAAACTACCGTACCTGCAGAGACTGGAGACAGACCGAGACAGGCTTCACAACAGCCAGGGACGCAAACCGGCTATGGTTCACATGTATCTGGAAATATCGCAAAAGCATTGGATATTGTCTTGTACGTGGGCAGTTGCCAGCAACGGCGTGACTTCTCGGAATAATCAGCAAGAGAATGATATATGTATGAAGAGCGTTGAGATTAAGTACGAGAACGTTTCTATTTGTAGATCGAGATCAATCCGAACAATCTACGTAATCCAATCTGCAGGAAGGACAATGCACGTCTACGAGCTATGAGGCTTGGGAAGTACCAAGGTGACTTGACTGCTCGAAACTTTTTACGATTGTTCCAGCATACTTAAGTAGTATTATAGTAAGTATGAATACTCCACGATGGAGCCACGCATCTGTAAGAACAAGCTGGGAAAGGGGATGTGTGTGACTGCAAATTCATCATCAGTATGTCACGAAACCTGCCTAAAGTTCACCTACCAGTCTCCAGGACTACGACTTCCTATCATTCATGTTCAGAACAAAGTCACGTCACTATCAAGCATGGTCGAGACAGCCAGGATCAGGTTATGACTCGAAGATTCGACTCCTAGTATATGCTTTACTGCTCCATTTTCCCCAAGTCCTCGAACGACATGTTCCTCATGGGGGGATCAAATCCCCATAGTGATACAATGTACGATCAACCACCCAACATCCTCCCTGCAGGTATAAAAATCAACATCCCATCTCTCACCGGTATCCGCCTACTATTTTCTTCTCCTTCTAAGCATCTCAGCCTCCTTCAACTCATTGACTCCTCCAAAGTAATAAGCACCAGCTGGAGTAATAACAGCACCCCACTCCAAGGTAGTTGGCGTAGGATTCTCAATCTTCCTGTTGGTAAGAAGCTTGGGCACATACCCATCCTGCAATCCAAATCTCTCAACTGGGAATGACCGTGGAAGCTTCTTTTGGTAGACCTTGCCTTTGTATTTGGGATCGTGAAGGTCAACATCAAGCATCTGGAGACCTGTGAGCTCGACAAGATCCCGCTTTTTCTTCTGCTTGATGCGAAGGGAGCCATCTGGATTGAGGGCAAGGTCGTTGACATCGATTGGAGGTGAAGAGGAAGAACGCTTGATGATGACTGTGTTTTGGCGTGGGCGAATAACAGGATCGGCTGTAGCAGGAGTAATGATGGAAGCATCCGGGCCAGTTTTGGTGATACTATGATGTCTGTGACGTCTCTTTCCAGACGGGGTGCTGCTTGTAGCAGGAGCGACGTTCTGGAGAGGGAGAAGGTCTGTATCGACATCTGTCTCCCCTCCCTCGATCTCGCTAAATGGCAATCTGATGCCATCATCTGGACCCGTCTCATCCATGGACACAGTAGCTTTTGCAGGATGTGCCTTATCTGTGGAGGTGGCATCTTCATCCTCCCACTCCAATGTGACTGGTACAATTGCATGGGCGGCCCGCAACAATGGGAATACACTTTGTAATCCTCTCGAGCGATAGACTGGTGGTCTTCGCAGCGGAGTTTTCCAAATAACTGGATCATTGTGCTTGGCCCTGACTGGCCTACCCCATCCAGCATCATCAGCCTTACCACGCCTGATCTCTGGCTGGAAAAAGATATCCATAGTCTGCTGAGGCCAGATTGTGCCAGGATTGAAAATCGCAGGGCTCGAGCTTGTTCCCCAAGAGTATGAAGACTTGCTGCTTGGTTTTGGCGGATCTTCGTAGATAGGCAGAGTATATGGCCCGTCCGGCGGCACCTGCACAATAACCTCCTCGTCCACAAAGTGAACATCCCACTCTCTTCCTCTCGACAACACATCATCCACATAGTACCAAGTTGGGAAGAAATCAGCAATGTTCTCTTCATCATTTGGAGGCCTGAACTGATCCCAGTTGCCCCAGAACTCTGGGAAAACATAATCAAATCCTGTAAAGTCGGCACGAGGATCAATGGCGTTGGAAGGATCCCAGTTGCGAGGAAGGGGCTGATCTGGTAATCCAGAATACATGTCCAGCTCATCATCGTCCAGATCCCATCTGTTCATGTTGAAGTTACCAATGGCACCCCAGAACTGCATCTGGTCCTCATAATCCACGATAGTACCGTTCGGATATTGGACCCACTTCTTGCCAGTGGTATCGATGAGGACGAGGAAGACATGGAAGTTCATGGTGGGATCAAAATCTGGCTGGTGAACGGTTAGCATAGGATGATATGGAAGAGGAAGAACTTACAGTGCAAGGACTGTTGGCGCCAGAGTGGTAGAAATCGCAATCCATGCAGTGCCAAAGACTGTTACCACACCAACCGAATCCAGAACAGCATTCGTCGTCGGGACAGAAGAGCTCCCCATCATCTTGGGTTACCCAAATGTTGTTGGCACCCATACCACCATACTGATCAAAATGACCGCATGCCTTGGGTGCAGATGGACCTGTTCCGTGATCTGCGTTGGCGAGTCGTAGATTCAAACAAAGCAAGGCAGTAAGAACTGAAAGGACGATTCGAAGGGATAAAGATGTGCTCGTCATGACCACAACGGTGATGACGAGCCGAGATCGGCGAGGATGGTCTGCGAGTCGGATTAGTGATGGGACGAGCTGCGAATGGGATTCGGGGTAACAAACGACAAGGCTGGTGAAGAGGAGCTAGCTAGAGGTCGAACTGGGTTGTAACAAACGACGATTTAGAGGAGAAGAAGCTACGAGTCGAATACGGGTCTAACAAACGACAAAAAGTCGACGAGAACGAGCTACGAGTTTATAAACACAGAAGCATTGAGATGGGTTTTCGATTGTTTGAGGATGGCGAGGGTCTTTTAAGTGGCGAGGTTGGGCGGGTCTGGAGTATTATCTCCCGTGCTTGCGGTACCTGTGTTGATGGAGATGCCCATGACGAATCGGACACAAGGTAAAATCTCCGCTCAACCGTAAACCTTATTTCAACTCCGTACTTGTTTTTCGTACCTACTACTTTACATAGAACGGCGTTCAACTGTCCGACAGAATACTAAGTAACCCACCTCCAACTGCCAGATACCTGAAGAAGATAAGAAAGCAACCATTTCCACGATAGAACTTGAGAAATTTTGTAAATCCGAAAAGAACCCAACCAGAAGACAGAATATCCACCAAGATCCTCCTCATACCCATGGCCCAAACGTGCATTGTTCTGACGTAGCTTGACAGCCTTGTCTACCATCCACCTCTCCCAATGTCCTCCTCATCCAATCTGACACCGTTATAATCTCCAGGCTTAACCTCATCATCCTCCTCTTCCTCCAAGTATTTCGTCAAGCTTCGAACACCAGATCTTGCCTTCAATCCCAGACCCTTAACCTTCCAATTGATTTCCTCAACAACCATATTCATAACATCCTCAACAACCTTGACAGCCTTCTTGACACGCTCGACCTCGTAGTAACCGCCATTGACACCTTTTGTGAGACGGGCTTGGGAGTCAAACAATGACGTGATGCGTTTGTCGATGTTGGCGAGCTCGAGGGAGAGTTCGGCAAGGTCCAGGCCAAACTTCTTTGTGAGGTCAATGGAAGCAGCGAGGTCTTGTTCGAGGCGCTCAACGACGACCGAGACGGATTCCTCGTCGTCATTTTGTTTGGCAATCGTTTGTTGGTGGGCGTCGACGGAGAGCTCGATGCTGCTAGTGACGATGCTTTGTATGTCCTCGTCGATTAGGCTGAGAATCAGAATGCGGAGACGATGTTTGAGAAAGCCTGAGAGACGGTTGAAGAAGCCTTGAACATCGATGATGAAAGCATCTCTGCCGTCTTGCCTACTTTCGCGGGCGGCTTTGACCTTGTCGAGCTTCTCTTTGAAGGCGGGCGAGAGGGCGGCGACGGCTTCGAGGAGCGTGGGGAACTTGGTGAGTACTGCATCGACGGGTAGGGCCCCGAAGGCAAGACTGAGGATGAGAAGGAGTGGAAGAAGAAAGACCAAGTTGAAAAGACTGAAGAAGCCCATCTTGTCGACGATTGTGAGTGAATGGATTTGGCGGTAGTGCAACTGGTTTCGAGAAAGAGTAGACCGATAAGCGAGGTTTGGGAAGGAAGGTTCGGTTGGTAAAGACTGAAAAGTTTGTTTTGTTCACTTTTCGTTGGCGTCAATTGATAAAGAGGTGAAAAGATGAAAAGAGAAGGTGAAGAAAATGAAGTGGGGTTGAGATATCCTTTGTTGCCAAACTCGGTATGCCGAGTTGATGAGGAAGGACAGACAGTATCAGGTGATGAGCAGCACCATACAACTCAAGCACCCATGATCACCATAAAGGAGTGGAAGGCACAATTCCAACCCTTGTTTCTCCCAATGCAAATGGGACCTGAGGAGACAAGGAATAGTGACACACAGCGGTGCGGGGTAACAATATTAGGATTAGCGACTAGAAGTAGGCACTCAACTTTTCTTCAACTCAAAAATAAATAGAAATCGGATAATCAAAGCGAGTAAGAAATTAGTACTGATAATGAATAACTACAAAGAACAGCCATGCAAACCAACAGCATACTCGATCGACACCAAATGCTGAATCCAGTTAAAATAAGTGAAATATAATAGCTACCGACCAAAAAGAGGCCGATAGAATGTGAGAGATTCGATACCACCAACCAGTGCTCCTACGCAGGAGCAACCGGAGAAGGAAAGAGACATAACGAGAGATAAAAATAATAGAAACTGGAGTCGAAAGAAAACACATCCTGCACAAGTCGCCGAAGAACTAAATATTAAGTGTAATATGCGAGAGATCCGAAAGCAAAGCAAACCCACCCCCTGTCTAAGATCTTGGAACAACGATAAAGAAAAGCGTAGATGAACCCAAAAGAAATGCAATGCGAAAATAAGCAAAAGATGAAAGAAAAATCATAACAGAGAGATACACCACCCACTACCTCACCAAAGGTATTCTCAACATAGGTCAATGTACCTAGTTCTGGCAACTGCACCAAGTCTGGAACAGCTTGAATCCACCGCTCCACAGTCTCTGGAAAACTCCCTCGGGATCATACTTCTTCGCAATAGCCTTCATACGATCAAAGTTCTTCTTGCCATAGCTTTCAAAGACATTCTGGTCCATGAAGGCATCATTCATGAAAATGTACTTGAGGTAGAGCCCCTTCTTCTTGCTCTCCTTCTCAATAAGATCGGTAGTCTTCTTGCTTGCTGCATAGATGAACTGGTCATTTTTCGGCTCATTCCATCCAGCACAAGTCGAGAACCAGGTCTGTCCTACACTCTCAATGCCCAGAGGATTACCGCCATTGTTGCGCTGATTACCGGCCTTGACGACAGAAGGGGCGACGGGCTGGAAAATGAGGATACTGGCGCCAACAGTGCTCATGGGCTTGACAAATTCTCTCTGAGAGATCTCAACAACCTTGCGGTCCATCTCGAGGGAGGCTTTGTAGGAAGTTCCGCGAAGCTGCCAGCGAAGGAGACCGCCGAATTCTTGCTCTTGCATGAGGATGTATTGCGCGAAAGACATGATTTGGGAGGTGTCGAAGCGGGCCTGGACCTTGTAAAATGGTGCAAAGACTTCGGGCTTCCAAACTGGCTTGAGGTAGATGAGGTTGACAAGGGTGGCGTAACCAGGATCGCTCGTGATTTGGATGAGGACGTTCGAATCCACATCGTTGACACCCGACTTCTGATATTCGGCGTAGGCGGCCATGACCTCATCGGTTTTGTCGGGTCCGTAGCTGATGATGGCACCGTAGACGGGACCAAGAGGGATTGCGCGAAGAGTGTACTTTGTGACAATTCCTAAAATTCCATTAGCCTGAGACAGTCTTTCCGATAGGGAACTTACCATAGTTTGTAGAACCACCCTTCATGGCCCAGAAGAGGTCCGAATTGTATGTAGCATTGGCGTTAATGATGTTTCCATTCGCGGCGACCAACTAAAGCAGCAAAGGATCAGCATCGTGGACTGTTCAGCTCATCTATTTCCAGGCGGAACACATCGCCAAGATATCGTGGAAATTCCATCCCGCCGGTAACGGAGCTTCGATCCAAACCAGCCGCAAAAGCACCAAAAAAGGGACGGAAACCAAGTCAAACATACCTCGTAGTTTAAGACATTGTCTGCAGCCATTCCGTACCTGTTGCTGAGATATGACAAACCACCTGTTGTGAGCGATCAAATCAGCAGCTGAAATCAAAAGACCATCGTATCCCAGTTGAAACATACCTCCGAGAATCAAGCCGCCAACGCCCACACCTGGAACTCTTCCACCAACAACAGTAACGTTGTAAGGAGCCAACTGCGGAACAACCTCTTTCCAAAGAAGTCCAGGGCCAAGGTGAACTGCACCAGCTGCAGCATCATACTCAAGGCTTTTGAATCTGTCCATCTTGATTAAGATTCCCTTTTCGACACTCGACCATCCAGGGTTCATGTTGTGTCCTCCACTTTTGACGGCGAATGGTGTTCCGGTGAGCTTAGCGATTCCCATGGCGATTGCGACTTCCTGGGCGGTTCCAGGTGAAACCTTGCAAGCCGGCTTCTTGAGCGATGTTGCGGACCTACAGCGCGGCCTTTGTTAGTTGCTTGATCACCAATAGCAGGACCGACATAACTCGAGGAAGGACAGGGAAACATACCAGTAGCCCGACTTCGTTGTGCCCTCGTAAGTTGGATCCGTCATCATGATATTATTGTCACCAAAAAAGAGCTCCATATAGGCACACCCTGCAATGTATCCGAAAAGTGGCGCCTGCTCCTTTCCACCGTAGTTGCCACCTCTTGCCTTCAATATCGCAGCCTCTGTTTCCTCAGCTCCATTGTATCGCGGACTGATCGATTTTTCGGTGATGGGTGCTGGTGCTGCGAGGACGCTACTGACTCCGGCGAGCAGCGCAGTCGCTAACGTAACGAATGAATGCATGTTTGATGCTTCGATAACGGGGTAGTTGGAAGGGAAGCTGTATGTGTAGTTCTGTGGGAATGAGAATTCCGATTCCAAAGAGAAAAGGGTCCAAACGAGTGGAGGTCGTGGTGAGCAAACTTGGAATTGAGAAGTTGTGGGTGGTTGTAAAGGTAGCGAGCAAAGTGATTGATAAAGTACCTTCCCTTGGCTTCGTTCTGCAGCCGTGGAAAGTCTCCAGAATGCGTTGGCTAGCTTAACGGCTCCTCAAGGCTCTTATATTCTGTCCTCCGATGTCCTCTCCGTGTCCGAGATCTGCGCTTCTGACAGAAAACGGGTGAGGCAAACGACTTCGGGTACGTGAATGCCTGGACGTAAAACGGTCAGGCTACGCTAGTACCTTACTTGTCGAGACAACCTGTGGCACAAACATAGTCAGTAAGGTAATCCTTGGATGCGCCGTATTCCATCATCTCTTGCCTTGCCCCACATTATGCCTTCTCTCGACGCCGCAATTGCAATCAGGCCCGTCCTTAGCGAAAATGCAGTTAAGGGAGAAAAATAGAGCATACAATTGCTCTTCCCATCGGTCCCGCGTTTCCAACTCCCCGGCAACGGCAAAGGACCTAAGATGAAGCTTTTACGACCCCTTACATACCTTTATCGATCTTTGCGGAAAATTTGTGATACCCAACTGGGAGGGTATAAGCTTCCTGACGGCGTTTGTATTGTGGTATCCGGATGGAAGATCGTCTCTGAAGGGCAAGGCGGCCGGGTAGGTGCAGCGAAGGGAGTTTCGTTAATGCTGCTAACTCCGATGCTTTGCAACTGTTGCTTTTGGTCGTTAAGATGTGTATCGTAAGTTCGCAGCCGTAATATAGTCTATGTCGTTAAGCCTTGTCGTCGTCTAAAATCGTCTCGTGATCGTAAGTCGTGAAGCTTCTCGTTGCTGAATGCAATTGGAGAAGAGATATGAGATGTGATGGTGGGGCACAATGAAGACTTGAAAGAAGAAAAAAGTTGAAAAAGGCGGAATGACGCTTCAAATATGGGACGTTCGCCTGATGTCAAAGAGATGGTACGTTGGGGTGTGTGCAGTGCGCTATCGGTTATGCGAAGTCGAGAGTTGCCAATTTGAGCCTGGTATCATGTACTCCGTCTTTCCCAGCCACCGCAAGTCGAACAACGCAGAGGGTATCGAAACTTTTTTGATAATGTTTCTGGAGGCCGCAACAACCGCAATTCGTCAGAGGCTGAAAATGTGTAGGAGAAAATATGTGTACGAATGAAAAGAAAGAGGCAGAGAATAAGAAAAGTGAAGAGAGAGGCCGGCAATGGGTATCAGAGGAGTATTCTACAATTCGTAAAGGCGTAAAAGTAAAGAAATTCGTGACTTGTACAGAATACTACCGAGCTGGGCTGTGTCGTGCCCTTTTTATTCTACCTTCGAAATTGAGTGGATCGACCATGAAAGCATCATAGCTTGTTCTAGAAAATACAGGTATCCTGAGCAATACAGGCAGTTGGCGGCAGGCTTGAACCAGGCTCAGCACGCCTTCCCAGTTGCATGGGACACTTCACTTTGCGTTGAGGGTTCATGCCTGCTTGGTGAAGAACCTCAGACCAAGTTTACTTAACAAGGTACCCTCCTCCTCTCCCAATCAGCATGGGTGACCCTTCTCAACGGTGGTTGGTCCCATCTTTCCATGACCGCTCCGGCCGCATCGAAGGTTTCCATGATGCTCGTTGCTGAGTTCCGTTCGCCCAATGGTCGAGGGACAGCGAGGCGATTAATTCGTCAGGAAGCAGCCGGTTTCAGGAGCCATTCCCATTCCCCAGAATAGACACCTACTGCTGTCAATGAATACAGCAGGCCTCCAGCTACGTATTCTCCGAACGTTTCGGAGGGCGAAGCGATGAAGTAACGAATGCGATATCCGTTGGATCCGGGGTTTCGACACTTCTTCATGTGGTGAGCCTCATCGACTTGCATTTGACAGAACATCGTGCATGCCCATCCAATCACCATCGCGTTCCGCACTTTGGACGTTCTCAAACCTAGATCTCAAGAGACTCTGGCAACATGTCATTGATCATGAAACTCTCCTTTCGCCAACACCATCATACACACAATCATCACAGGTCGGTACAGCGAGCGTCTCTTCCTCTCTCCAACCAAAAACTTTTCATCTTCATCAAGGAAAAACAAATACATCATCGGCCATCAACCCATCCAAAACGCTGGACCTGAAGGACCTGAACCTTAAAACATGGAGGCTGCATTGCCCTCTCTTCATTGGCTCCCTCAGATCTGCAACATCGAAAGCAGCAACTAGCTCCGCCGATCAATGTTACGACGTGGCAGTCTGGCAAATCCGCGACTGAGGCTCCACTCTTTTCGTCCGCTCTTCAGGAAAGAAGGGATGAGCCACTCCACAAGTGCGGTGTTGTCATCTTGTCGCATCTCAACCAATGGACGGGTTGGATCTCCTGAGAGATGTTGACAGATTGAAAGTCAGCGCACTGTGGCTCGTCGAAGGCTTCAACCTCGTTGATGATTCTTCCAACCGACTCACAGG
Source organism: Ascobolus immersus RN42 (assembly GCA_003788565.2). NCBI lineage: Eukaryota > Fungi > Ascomycota > Pezizomycetes > Pezizales > Ascobolaceae > Ascobolus > Ascobolus immersus. The sequence goes on from ML119700.1 coordinate 168,715, forward strand.
TGACGATTGAAGTTTCTCCGGGCGAAGCAAGATTTCCCACGCATCTCGTATCAACTTATCGCCACCCAACGCCGAAGTCGTTGCGCGCTGCCAAAGATCCATCGTCGCATAAGCCGTTCGCCGCATGAAGTTTCTCATCTCCGCATGGCGCGAGCGGTCATGGCATCGCCGCATTCTTGCACTAGCAAGTTGCACCCTGGTGAGATGACGCACGAAACTCTCGACCCTCAAGTAAACAACAGCCGAATGTTTTGACCGGCATGAAGATGCTGATGAATTTTCAGAACCGGTTCAGATGGTAAGCATATGTAACTTTGAGCTCTTCGAATGTGGCATGGATGTCCCTGCCGACACAGATGAACTTCATTTTGATACATATTCGGGCCGGCGTTTTCGAGTATTGCGGTGCGAGCGGCGAAGGATGACGAGAGAGCCTCCATTTCAAATCTTGCTTAACGTTACCAATCCGCAGCTTTACGAAGCACTTTCTCGCTATCTTTCGATCCCTCTGATTCCAAAGCACCTGACCGCTCATCATCGCTGGTCTCCTTGAGGATCCCCTCACCGCTCTCTTCCAGAAAGGTCGCAGGCTCGCAGCTCCATCTCATCAATCCCAAACATTCAAAACAAGGCCGCCAGGCCCAACAAGTCAACCACGACCACGTTTCGAATCTATTTTCGTCTTGTCGGTCTTGTTTGACTTGAGTCGCCTTTCCGGATTCGGACGAAGTCTACCGTTTTCTGCAATCAGGAAAAGCCTGAACGGGTTGGTTGATTGGAGAATGCGGTCTGCTGTGGAGCTTGGCGTACGTGATTTTGAACCGCAAAGGAGGGATGAGATGCTTCCGGACCAGTCGAGGAGGAAAGTAAGTCATCTGATAAGGGACAGGGCCGAAGACTCGAGGCGTGTGAATAGTGGCGAATTGAGGTACTAGTAGAGCAGGTGGTTAGCGAGTCTAGGGATCCCCCGGTATCTCAGACGACGATGACGCTACCTCATTTCCACCTCATCTTAATCCGTAACCGTCTGAACTGTATGCCCTGCAGATCGCAATTTTCTCATCGTTGTGTCTTTCATCCGTGTACTCTTGTGTCAGTGAAGGTTGGTGTTTCGGTACGAAGAAAGTGTGGAGCCCGCTAGCTGTAAACTGAGGATTCTCACGAGCCCCATTGCGTCATAGGCTGGGGTTCGGAGAATTGTCTGAGCGTCTCCGACAGACCGGGATAAGCGAGTTTCGGTTAAGGACCCATGGACCGGAACTTTATTTGAGACTTTGATGCCGTACCCTAACCTCGTCCCCAGCCCATTCCCCGAGCGTTTTATTGTGTACTGAGACCTTTTTCACGGATTACCCTGTACAGAAAACAGAAATACTTCCCCCCAGCCGAGATAACTTTAGTACTAGTATTGACATTCGGCAGTTTCATGCTGAGATGATATGAAAGGGATACTTTCAATATTGCAATCCCGGAACCCCGGCATACATACTAGTATGGGGGAGTGCTGCTAAGAAAGGTACGGACTGGCACGAGGAGATGCATACTTAACCTCCTGCGCTTCATGCTTCATGAGCTCTGAGGCGAGAGCTCCTTTTCGAGTCTTGCCTAAAAGTATATGGTCTAGCTATTTGCACTGAGAAGGCAGTTCACAGTCTTCCCAACAGCCAGTCGTGTTCGTCCGAGACATGGCAGTTCCGCATCCGATTCGGGATAATGCATTTGACAGGAAGGCTTAAGGTAAGGAGCATAGTATGTTTTCACTCCATCTTGCATTCACTACCACATTCCAGAACCCGCTCTCTAGATCTATAGAGTAGATCTGCCTGTCATGCATGCGCAATGGGACTATGCATGACGTGCTCATTTCTATGTAGCAACAGGTACAGTTCATCGTGTCTCATACCGGGATGTATTCGCAGGTTCTCGTAAGCTATCGGCCGTAATTTCCGGAAACGCGAGGATTGTATGTAGAAACCAGGTCATCCAAACGAAAAACGGATACCCCTTGCATGCAATAGGCTGGTATCCTGTGGTATTCTCGTGTATTATGCAGTTATAGAACTGCAGCGAGGAACCTTGATGCGCCTGCCAGTACAACATGCTTAGGAAGCTTAAATACCAGCGAACGTACGCCATATGAACTTGAGAAGCGGTCCTTGAAGAGGAATTGTAAGGCGGAAGTATCATAGACCACCGTGCCGAATGTGGATCGGGCCGAGCGAACAATCGGCACAAGTGGGACATGATTTTTAAGAATCCGTGATGACGCCACATATGCATAGATACTCCTAGTCACCTTGGCCATGGGAACAGGCCATATCTCCCTGACTGCTGAGATGGCACCCAACAAAAAGCCATTTTGAGGCCAGGGTGCGAAGATGATCCGAGGTGGGCTAAGGTGGGAAATGGCTAGCGCCGTTCCGCCAAGTGAAGGCGTCAAGCGAGATGTCAACGTTCGTCATGGCCATCTCCCGACATTCCATCTCGATGCAAACACAATGACGGAGTACCTCAACCCCCAAATCTCAACAACGGCGTATCCATTATTCTTCAGGGTAAGTGCTTTCAGTTGCTGTCTATCCTCTCCAAAATCCATCACCCTTTTCCAGTTGGGCAAAAGCACTACTAACACAAGAGTTTGCAGGTAGTTTTGTCTCTTTTGGACGCACGAACTTCCCGGTACCTCCCCCGACGCCAATGATGAACGACATCCCCTCTACTCGCCGTACTCGGCCCCGGCTCGACCTCACGCCCCTTTTCGCCGATGTTTCCCAGAGCATACCCGCCATACAAGATTATGGAACGCTTTGAGAGGATCTGGAAGGCTAGGCTTGGGATGCTGGAATGCTGTAAGATGGGAGGTTGCTCGTGGGTGGAGGACAGTAGACAGCACAATACATATGAATACGATTCACTTCTTTACAAACTCGCATCACATTTCAAACTGCTGCAAATCGTTCTATTCTGAAGTACACCACTCGCTTCTCCTTGACAAGGACTCAAAACTCGAATCCTATGGAGGACCGCCGAAATGGTTATGGAATGGAAGCCAACAATCACGGCAGAGGGGGGTATTATCGCAGAAGCCGCATACCATACGAGTTTTCGGAATCCTCTCGTACACAATCTCGTACCTTCGGCCCTCCCATCCTGCACTTCCACCTGCCTCAGGAGTAAGTTCTCTCAATGGCTTTTGTTTTGATGGTCTCCGTGTACCCCCATACACGTACTGACACCACTTACAGTACGGTACAGATTCATCAGCTCGTCTTGTCAACCTATGCAGGTCTTCAGTGGTTGGATCCTCAGGGAATACGGCCTGAAGCATGAAGAAACGACTTGGAGGAAGCGCTACTTTGGAAACAATCTGTTCCTCGAGACGAACCCGCTTCTTGTTACGCACATCTTTTTTGGTACGTTCCCAAACAGCGGAGGTATCCCGAAGCACCTTTACAAGTTAGAAGAGATACACAGAAGGCCGTTGCTGGTGAACTTACCGAGTCCCAAGGAGTATGACCGTTCCGCTTCGCAAAACCGTCGCTCATCAAACCAAGAGCGACCCTTTCCAACTAGTCTCGATGGGCAAAGGGCTTCTTCGGCAATTCCTCATTCATCCATTCATGGCCAGCACGCTTCTCATTTGCGTGAAGACGGTAGAGGTAGTATGCATTGGTGCCGATTGTGTCGAAAAGCCACCAGAAAATTGGAAGCCAGTTTCGCCAACCTGGCTTGTGAGTGGTACTGTTACGCCGATTCTGATCTGCTCGATCCACACCGTTCATGTAGTTGTTGTACTGATCGATAAGGATAGGAATTGGCAAATACCGTCGTCGATATCCATTAAAGACACGCTCGACTGCAGGCCGTGCATTTTTGCGACAGCGACGTCCAGTCACCATGAAGTCCTCAAGAGAACGAGGAGGTCCATGGATAGTGGAAATGAATGTTGCCCACGCATTGTCATTCCAGCCCATACAAAATACGCTGTTTGGCAAGACTTCCATTTCCATCCATCCCCATTCTTGTTGTGCGAGTTCTCTTTGTGTAAGAGGAGGCCGAGGGATAGGATTCTGACGACGTCGGCCATTTACATTAATGTAAAATGTCCAGGTACCCTGAGAAGCCGGTGCTTTCTTAGGATCCTTCAAATCAACAATTTGGCGAGGATAGTCGGTATATGTGCGTTCGCCGGTGCGAATAGTGCCGCATGCTCCAATACCAAAATATGTTTTCATGAATGAAAACAATTTGATACTCGTGTAATAATTGTCCATGAAGCAGGCATATTGCCGTTCATGTGTGTCGCGAAGGGAGAGGAGGAGGTTTAGAACTGCTTTTTGAGACCGTGATGTGAATCCAAATTGCTGCTCCCATTGTTGATTCATATCGCTAGGCCCAGGCTGTGCCTCTCCATCACCACCGCACCATTGCCAGTCTCTAATGTAACCAGTGAATGCTTGTGCGATAATTTTGTAACCGTCGGATATGGGCTTGCGTTCAATGTGTGTTGTAAATTCTGTTCGGCCAGTGAATTTGGCGATGCATTCGTCTATGGCGAAAAAGGTACCGGGTCGGAAATAATGCTGAAATAGGGAGCGAAGGAGTTGCGACAATGGTTCGAACTTGTAATACCACTCTGATGATTCCTCCATCTCCGGATTCGAGGGCCCGTACATATGAAAATACCTACGGATTTGCATAAAACGGCCACTTGTCATATAAGGAATGATTTGAGGAACACCGTTTGTTGCACTCCAGCATTGAACAATATCCTTCCGTCCAAGCCGTGCAATGTAAAGATTTATCCCAAGCCAAATCTTTATCTCTTCGGGGTCGGTAGGAGTCCATTCACGAGCATGGGGTTCTGGATCGGCTGGATCCTTTGAAATAGCATAGCGATTGGTATTTGTTGCAAGGAGCGAAAGTACTTCGTCTGTTAAGAACAAACGGAAGTAACAATAAGGATCCAGCAAACTATCATCAAATAGAAACTCATCTGGAAGATTTCGAGTGTGATCCCGTTGAAAATTGAGGTTGCAGTTGATAGGATCAAGATGTTCCATTCCGGGGGTTGGATACTCGAGTCCTACTCGGCGCAAGTTTGGAGGGAGGTAGTCGAGTGGTAACGGCCCGGTATTTTGGCCGGGAAAGACTTCAGCCTGGAAGTTCTGATATCCGTTCATTTGCTGTGATTTTGGGCGTGAAACGCTGTTGTTTAAGGTCTATTGTGTTGTAGGGGAAGTTGCAGTCGGCCGGCGGTGATATTGGAGAGATAGGGGGGGACGTGAATTTTGAGTTTAATGGGGCCTTCTGCACACGACGCAAAACAACTGGAATAGGACACATTTCACTTTCAATCTCAAATTCATACAGCCTACATACGGGGGAGGCCAAAGACCCTGAGGGGCACTCGGACGTTTCCTCGAAGTTTCGTGCAACAGTCATTCTCACAGCACTAACACTTAGCCTCAGAACGGCTTTCTGTTGGGTGCCATTTCAGCAGTCAGGGAGATAGTGACTGACTGGTAATAGTTGGCATAGAGCCTGGCCTCTATGCTTTGCGGGCATGGATCAGTTCTATTCCAAATACAACAGACAGCCAACGGAGCTGTCAACCGAGTTCTCCATTCTCGATTCCAAAGCGATCCGACGAATGTCATGTAAACAATCTGTCACGGTGAGCGACATTGTCGAAGTCTGGATTGCAACATTTGCCCAAATTGCCAACGTAAATCGGCACGGCAAAGCATCGAAGCTGATATATTCGATCTTGAGGATGTAGCCGGATGGGTAACTATATCAGTCTCGAAGACTGCCGACCAAATAAGTTCCTGAACTGTACGGGTATGTGTCTATATTTGTATTAGCAGATATGTTCAAACTACGACTTGTCCTTCATCAACTGAGCATCAGAAAGACCTACAAAGACTTACGTTTACGTTCCGGCGAAGGCACTCTGCCTCATGCAAGGCCCCAAATCTAGTACTCGCATAGGTAGAACGGAGAACCTGGATTGTACCACTTCATAGCCAGGGGTTTCCGCTTCATGAGAACGAACGAACCGTGCCACAATTTGGTCGAACCATTGCAAACGCTCGGTCTGACAGGATCTAATCCAACTATTAGCAATGCCATCTAACCATCGATTACTCACCATCCGAGACGTTCTACCAATATCCATCGAGGGCACCGGGTCTGTTCCAGGCTCCATACTCTAAGCAATGCAGTACAGTCTTCGTCTCCAGACCGTTCGGTGACCCTTAGCCACTGCGCAACAGTACGAAGCCAGATCCAATGCGAGTAATCGCAGACAACTTGACATGCACCAGTGAGCCGACCATTCCCGAACATATCCCTGTGCAGCTAACAAACGGAAGCCTGGACCAACCCCCCAGTCGACGGCAAGTGTTTGCATTACCAAAAGTGGCGCAAACGGGCCTAGAACGATGAAGCGACGACTGAGTTCACCGGATTTCGGTTTTGGCGGAAAGGAAACTTGCATCGCTGCGATCTCATGTTAACGTAGTTTCCTGAGGATGGAAGGCCGAACTTACAGAAAAGTAGAAGAAAATGCCATGAGCTAAAGCGCCGATGGAAACTTGCGGGAGTACTGCGATGCGATGCGGAGTGGATGCAGATGGAGAAAAGTTTCGAGTTGGTGGGTTGGAAAGTTTTCGATCGATGAGTTTCGAAGGTTGCGAAGGTGAGTCCAAGTGGCGTTTTCCGAGAACTCCGCAGAGCACAGCTGGCTGCTGACTGCTGAAAAGCAGTGATCGCTTCCTTGGCCCAGTGGTAAGGCGCATCACTAGTATTTCTGCGAAATGATGAGATCAGCGGTTCAATTCAGCTAGGAAGCATACTCACTATCTTTTTTGCATTTGCTCTTCTCATTTATCCGAGTTTTGGAAAGGAATGAAGTCCGGTTGGAACGAATAGACCAAAAGAGCGTTTCAGCATATCTAGGTCAGATGGCCGAGCGGTCTAAGGCGCCAGGTTAAGGTTTAGCTTAACATTCGAAAGAATATCCTGGTCTGGGAAACTAGGCGTGGGTTCAAATCCCACTCTGATCAACATTCTTTTTCTTTTTGTTCAGTTGCGAAGGAACTGTCCTTGTAACTGTCTTTTTTCCGTGGTCTATCGCCTCTCATTCTATCTCCTTGGACTCTAGATTATCTATTTGATTTTTTCTTTTCTAACTTGCCGCTTGCCAGCGTATCACAATGTTCCATCCTCCACTTCAATGAAAGCCACTTCCCGCCACGGGAAAGCATAGCACGGATTCTTCCACAAATCTCCAGCAGTATGGAGGCAAGCCGTTAGCTAGATGTCTTTACAGCAGCCGTTGGTCATTGCATCAAGTATGTTGACTACAATTTTGGTAGCTCAAGCTCTCAGATGCATTGAGGAGCTTGCAGACAAAGATGACACCGGAAGAGTGACGAAGCTTAGCCACTGGCTAACGGATCCTTATCTTCCCATCGAAGGACAAAGAAACATTGCAGCTTGGATTGTTGATGCAGCGACCAAACACAAAGACCCAATCACAGAACTGAAATTTTGTGAGCGTACTCTCTTCCAAGCAGTGATCAGATCGAGTAAGTCTTCCTTTCACGCTTTTTTCCATCGCATTTTACTGAATCTTAGCTCTCAGCGGTACTGTTTCGACGCAAGACAACCAAAGACGACATCGGCCAGATCGCTGAGCCTGTTCCCCTAGCATTCGAGTCGGAAGTCGGGTTCAGAGATGGATTTCGGGATGTCCTGGATCGGAAGTTGTCCGCGAGCATGTTGAAGGACGTGGGGAAGAAGTATGGGAGGGCGAAGAGGTGGGAGAAGTTTAGGGAAGTAGCAGGGTGTGAAATTGAGAACAAAGAAGATATCTTATACACAGAGGGTGTTGAGATCATACCGTTTCGCTTCGGTTCGGCGGTATGTTCTCTTTCCTGGGAACTGCTTTCTACAGCTGCTAATCTGACATTTTAGCGACGGGATGTGGCTAATGAGTTGAACTGGGCCGGGTTGCGCTTTGTATTCCCATTCCTCAAAGACACCATCAACGAGGAGAGCATAACCATGGTGTCGAACGGAGTAACTCTGATCCTTGAGGATGCACATTACTTTGCTAGGTACTATTTTGGACTAAAGCATATGGTGAGTCCCTTCTATCTTTAGGCCTTGATGAAGCATTTTACTGACAATTCCTATGCAGCATGACGATACCTTCCAGCTTATAAATCATTCTGTCGTGAATCGTATGCACTTCCTACAGCGATTCGACATGGACGACCAAGGCCGCCATCTTGTTACTCTCAAGTATGCCCCGGATACGCCCGAAGAGAACAAGGTATCTCGGGAGGTACTGCACATGCATCTAGCATTGGGTAGCGTTATACATGCATATGGTGGCTATACCAACCTTGAATGGGAGGAGAACGAGATTGATGAACAGAAGGTGCGCGTGAAGTTTCTGCGGTTACGACAGTCAATGACGCCCTTAGCGGGAGCTTTTCCTTCGGGAAATCAGCAGAGATGGACGGATCTGCTGGTCAAGAAGCTGTATGAAGTGGCATTGATGGAGGGGATGTTGGAGAGGATACAGAATGTGGGAAGAGGGTGATTGGCTCGTGTTTTTCTGGTGGTACGTAGCGTCTCTTGATGATGTCTAAACATTCGATGGGCAAGTATCGATGCTTCCTCGATTACTTGCATCTCTTCAAAGTATACCCATGTTTACCGGCCCGCTTCATGGTTGAATTGTCAGCTAACGTAACAGGGATAAGGAATAGCTTTTTGCATCCCGTTCATTACTGCCGTGCACGTTTGAGGTGTGTGGTGTGTAATAGAGCTACAACCGTCTCTTAGCATGATACGTATGGCTGTATTCGTTTGCCTGCTCCCGTTCGACCTTTGAACTTTATCATCTGACATGATAGCCGGTCGCATGTGCATATGTGACTGGTCATATATTCACCGTGCTAGTACCCTTCGCTGTATAATTGCGCAGCAATCGTGTAGGGAGTCGGGACTATGTACCGACCTTTTCTCTGCAAGGCTGTTTGAAATGTCTCAATGGTAAGACGTGACCAATCCTGGAAGCCTCCATTTGGCAGACATCGTAGGCTTGTTCCACATAAGTAGCAGCAGCACCCATGACGCTTCCGTTGATGCTCCATTTCACCAAAACTGTGCCTTTCGTTGCACATCTGACAGTGAATAGCGTATTGGAATTTCCATGGGCAATGATATGAAGCTCGTCACATACATCCATACGGGACTCTTTGCCTTTCTTGCTTACCCGTGACCTGTCCTGATATCATTGGTTCGCAGAGTCGTGAGTCGCGAGGTAAGCCTCTTGTGAATCATGTTATGCTTGACCGGATACTCTCAGGCTAGTGTTTCTGAGATTTGGAAGTACTTCGTAATGTTCTTCCAATTATGCTTCTGAAGATCTGCCGTAGTCTGTTCGTGATCCTAATTGTCAACATTCTAACGTGACCATGATGCTTTGTCTCCTCCATACATGTAGCCGCTGCGTGTGGATTTCGTGGCAATTGTCCCGTCCACTGGCATTGCGTGCATTATGAAAGGTAAAACAGAACTTCTCTCCAGACCATCGATATACAGTTTCACAGTAAAATGCGTGGATACCGTGCAGCACCTTGCTTTCCAGTTCCTCATGAGATTAGTGCTGAGTACAGGAGAAATTCTCATCGTGTCAAGCTCGACATCGCAATGTCTCCATACTATCAAGAAGTATGGGTAGAAAAGAAGGTCTCTCTTCCCGTGCTTCTGTTTTCCGCTTCTCTACATGGGCTTTACAGCTCGTAAAGTAAGCTCGTTCTCGGTTGCCTTTATGCCTGTGTCTCCTCGTACATCTGCTTTGAACATACATCTGTCTTTGACTTCCAGGACGTGTCGTTGCCTGGCCTGGAATACTATCGACTCCGTACTTCAGCTCATTCTTCCTCAAAAACTTGAATGAACTGTATTATAACTGCATCGTGGGCGGTGTTCACTCTTCATTTTCAACTCGTGGGCATGCGCGAACGAGTGCGTTTCTGCTGCCACTTATCTCGTGTCCTGACTGGTATCTTTGAGTTGTTTGTGAAATCAGAAGTAACGTGGGTTGATGTTTGTGCTGGAAGAACAGGTTGTAGGTCAATCAAAACCGTGGCCGTACTCGCAATAACTCTACCGGCTTTCGAATGACATGCAACTGGCGAATGTTTCGTATTTCGTCCGTTAGCTTATTTCTCTCATTCGTCTCTGTTACTCGTGCAACTCTCAAGTAATGTGGCTTGATTATACTTCTCCTGCGAGTCCATGCATTGATCGAGACCTTCGTGCACTCGAATGTTGATTATCGTACTCAGTCGATGTAGAAGTTGGATTATACTCGTGTAAATTCTGTAAAAGCATCCATTCCTGGGACGACTACTATTCGTCCCCATTGCGTACTCAACCTCGTTGACTGTTGTTATAGAAAAGGGCGTTTGCACGTAGAGCTTCTCGTACGAGTCCACATAGACAAGCGATGTCGTAGGGGTTCCTGGTTACACGCAACTCACACGGAGCTTTCTGAGATCTAGACTCTGATACTGCCCAAACTCCGATACGATGCGTAGGGCACTCCTCCCCAGTCGAACGAACTTCCCCGTAAGTGGCTTGGGTCTTCTTCGATATTTGTATTCTTTGTCCGTACAGTGTTGACGGATGACATGTCATATATGAGTGCTGATTGCTCGTACGAGGAACTCTTCCACGGTTAGGTCTTACACGCCTTACTCACGTTCATGCTTGCAGCAACCGTATGGTAATGTTCTTGAAGCTCTTGTACGTAAACCTAGCCTCAATCCCAATTTGCAAACAAAAGACCAGACGTAAACCCTCGTCCTTTCCCTTTCGTACTCGTTGTTGCGGGAAGTGTAAGTGAGATGTCCCCGCTCCAGGAATGAAGTCAATTTATACCGCCCCACAAAACCCCACACAAGCTCCAAACCCCATCTTTCCAGTAAAGTAGCAAAAAAGAAGTAACAAAATCTATTACCACAAAACCCCAATACAGTATCAATCTAATCCACTCCAACCGTTAAAATATCAAACCTCTAAAAGCCCCAAACCCGCTAAACGCTACAAAAAAACATCCACCAACCCATCCATTCCAAAACTAAAAATGACTCCTCTCCCTCTCCCTCCTCCCTCTCCTCACCTTTGGCTTCACCGGCTCCTCCACCTTCAGAGGCAACGCGAGAGTTTCCATCTTCTTTTCCTCCTTGTGCTCTTCTTCCATCTCCATCTCCATCTCCTTCTCAGGCTCGGGCTCAGGTTCGGGAGCTTCACTACCCGCCCTACTCCTCAACGCATTCAACACCACCGGCACCGGCATCTCCTCCTCCTCTTCTTCCTCCACAGCCCCATCAACCGTCTCCTCAACAGGCTTATTCAACACCATCGGCGACTCCCCAACCTCACTCCCATCCTCCTTCCTCCCCTCATCCTCCTTCCTCCCCTCAATCCTCTTCCGCTCCACCCTCTCCACCTCCCCATCCTCCCCATAAACCCCCCACGTCCCCTCCCACCCCTCCCCCATCCTCTCCTCCACCTTCTTCCTTCCCAAATTAACCCAAGCGCAATCAACCTGGTCCTCCAACGCCCCCTCCGCATACCTCAGTACCTCCGAGAAGCCAGTGCGTACAATCTTTGCGATTAGGCCTGCTAGGGGTGACTCCGGTTGATTGGGGTGTGTACGAGGTGGCGTGAGGGCCTGGGCGGGGGTGAGGCGGGAGGGGGTGAAGCCGGGGGAAGCCATATCGAGCGCTACAGTTCCACCTGCCGGTCGAGCGGGGGTAGTAAGCAGCCTCGCGACATCCCTCCGCGAATCATACCCCTCCCACCAGGGTTTATCCTTCCTCACCTCCCTCACGCGCCTCTCCTCCTCGCAGGCCTCCTCGCGGCAGGAATCTTTCCACTCCTCATAAGCGCCCCAAATCCGATCAACGCTCCTCTGCAGTCGCCGTTCGAGTTCACGCAGCCGGTCGATTTCCTGCGCAGAGAGGGCAAAGTCGAGCTCTTTGAAGGCGTTGTCGAGGAAGGTGGAGATTGTGTCGTAGAGGATGCGGGTGATGGTTGCTTTTGTGGAGTGGTAGAGGCAGGTGAGAGGGTCGGCGTGCGGGGAGTGGAGGGCTTCGGTGAAGAGTTGGGTGTGGAGGAGGAGGGAGTCGTGGTCGGTGGAGT
>ML119700.1:181096-288519 GCA_003788565.2 Ascobolus immersus RN42
GAGGGCGTGGGAGGGGGGGGAGGTGAGGGTTGTGTGGAAGGTTTCGTCGGCGAGGGAGGTGTCGGCTTTGGGGTCTTGGGATTGGTCGTGGCTCTCGTCGTGTTCTGGTAGCTCTTCTTCCGAGTCCGAGTCGGAGCCCGAGGGAGGGAGGCTGCTGTGGCTACTTATGTCGGGGTCTTCAAAGTCGGATTCGACGGAAGAGTCGGCTTGTTCGTCGAGTGTGCCGGTTTCGGTGGAGGGTGAAGGCTGTTGACGGACCTCTTGCTCCTTTTTGACTTGCTTCACTTCATCTTTCTTTGGTGCTGGCTTGTGTCGTGGGATGATGAGGCCTCGCAATGTTGGAATGCTGAGTCGAGGACTTGTAGCGCGTCTTTTCGCAGAGGGTTCGTCGCCATCAGGTTCAAAGTGATCGAGGATTGAAGGAGGTGTCGAGGAGACGGCTGGTGAGTGAGAAGCTGCAAACAGGGCGAATTGACGTTTCTTCTCTCGGAGATTCGTCATTGCGCGTGGAGAATGTGAATTGATGAAAAAAGTGGTGATGTTGTTAAAGGAGTTGTCACCAGGGAGACGTGACGTATATTTTGGTGTTTTGAAGTTGGGGCTAAGATAGTAAAATGATTGTGGGCGATAAGCCGTTTCAGGATGATGTCAGAGAGCACTGTGGAATGAAATGAAGACGGTCAACTTCTGGAATGATAACTTTGTAAAATTGATCGTACTAGAAATAAAACAATAAAAGCAAGAAAAAACAACTATGCTACTCCGAAACAAAATGCAAAACAATCTATCCGCTTGGTATCAACATCTTCAAACAAGTCTACCCCCACTCTACAAGTCCAATCTTCCCTCTGATGATTTTTCAACATCTTCGTGACATGTTCCTTCATCTCCACACTTGCCATTTCCAGCACTGTACACATCACTGCTTGTCCATCCCATCTTGTCCTTGTGAACACTCGTCTCGATACTCCAATCGTCACCCATTCCCTCCATCTCTTCACATGGACTGCGTGCCCAGCAATTTGGTCCTCTCATCTTTCCATCGGCACGGCAGACCTTTCTCTCAACGGCAGTAGGATAGCTATCCGCCTTGCCCCACTCCATACCCTCCATGGCATCTCCGGCTCCACTGCCCACACCTGCATACACCAACTCTTTCTTTCCTGGCAAGAACCACCAATCACTACTCCTGTATTCCCTCGCACATCCTTGACTGAAGCAATCATTCCACGTCGTCTTGCGGTCCTTGAACATGGCGTGCTTTCCCCATCCCACGTAGATCTTTGGTCCTTCGAGGTTCAGACCGGAGGTGCGGTTGGGGTCGTCGTGCGAGAAAGTTTCGACTTCGGGCCAGGAGTACTCGTGGTAATCATTGTGGAAAGAGGTGAGGAGCTTATCGCGGATCCAGTCGCCTGACAAGGTTTGTCGCCAGATGACGATGATTCGTTCCCAGTCGTAGCGGTGACCGTTGCAGGGAGAGGGGTACACAAATGCGAAGCCGTCCTTTTGGAAAAACATATTGTAGACAATCTAGTCAAAGACATGGTTAGTCCAGTTCTCTTGCAGGATGGAAAGTTGGAGGATGTGGAAACTTACTCGTAACTCGGTATCGGTACAGTTGGTGATGGTGTAGTAGGTTGGGAAAGGGGTGGTATCGTTGAGGCTGCCTACTGGGACACCAGGGTCGGGACAGCCAGAGCCGGCAAGAGGGAAGAGATCGGGGTTCAGATAGGGCGTTTGCTTAAAATCGCTGTTTATGGCGGAGGTGGGCATGCACATCTTTTGGCCCTTCATGGTTGCAAAGTGCCAGAGTCTAAATGAGAGAGGTGGTTAGCCAGGTCCACATAGTGATCATTCGAGGCAGATGAGAGAGGAGGGACATACGGTCTTGAAGCCATTGCAATACCCAATCCATTATTCTCCACCAACTCCTTCTGGACAAACTCGTCACTCAAAGGCTTGTTGTCGGCAGCCAGGACAGGGACACTGGTGAGTAGCAGCACTGCTAGGAGATGTCGTAAAGATGGTATCGTCATGTTGTAGTGGTATTCTAAAAAGTAATCGTAATCGATAATAAAGATAGGTAGTCCTAGTAGAAGATGACGATATGATCGAGTTGTGTTTCGTGGTATCCGTAGACAAGGGGTAGTAATGAGGTGTGGTTGTTGAACTTTCGTTTGTTGGTGAGATGAGAGAGAGGGTGATGAAGGTTTGGGCGGACAGTGACCGCCGGGGAAATCACTGGCGATCCGGAACGAGCAGGTGGAGGTGGTGGATGCTGATCGCTGCTCTTTCCCTTGTGAGATGCGAGAGAAGGAAGGAAGGAAGGCGTAGGTTGAAATCTGGAAGGAGTAATCCTGGCTTATGGAAGTCGGTCCAGACTCTAGCCGTTCCCGAGTCGCTTGTCCTTGATTCGATAGTCTTGACGATGGGTCCAAGAAGCGTCAATGACAACGCCTTAAAACGATGAGATCACTGCCAGGTCCGCAACGGGCGCCAGAGAAGGGGGTGTTTCAAACACTTCATGCTGGCGAAGACGGTGTAATACAGCGAAAACCAGGTTTATCGCGGTGTTTGGTTTGGAGTTTTGGGTGAGATGGATGAGAATATCCGAATCCAAGAGAGGAGAGAACTGCAGAAGGAAGGAGCTCGGAGAGTTTTTTCGGCTTTGTGGGGAAGGTGTGGCTTGACATGAGCGCCACACCGGGTAAAGTTAGGGCGAGCAGTTGAGGCTCTTCGGCCATCTCCGCTCTACCTATGATCTTTGATCCTCGGACAGCGAGACAATTGCAAGTGCAATCTTCCAGCAGGACCCTCTACATGGTCTCAAAAAGAATACGGCAAGCCATCTTCACTTCCACGGCTTCCAGCTCTTGGAGACCCATGAGCCTGGCTTCTCGGTTCTTGCACGACCGTGTGAACATACTCACCTACCCGCAAGGACTTTGAGGGCTGCTCGACCGTGACCTCTCTGCTAGCTCAAAGCTTATTGATATGTACTAAGTTTGAGATTCATCTTGCACTGATGTGTGACGATACCGGGTACATTGAGCTGCCGAACCTTCTAGGGAGCGCCGGAGCGGGAGTTTACATACTTGACTGGTGGGATTGGCACATAGCGGATCCATGAGGCTGGAACGGAGGCAATTCATCATGGCCGAGTGAATGCATTTAACTTTTACGACCATAGGTACTGCAAGCAGCCGAGTCAAAAAGTGACAGCCCCTATGAGTGCAAACAAACGTCGAGGGAAGTCGAGCGCGCAAGCCCAAGAGCCTCATTCGCCAGAGTAACCTTATCAGACGAGGCGCGGCCAAGCATGAGGCTCTTTGAACCCTCTTCACCCAAACCAACCCTCCAAACGAAACATCGCGACTCGAAGCACACCCCCGTAACCTACAGGCTGAGCAAATCAGACACAAGCCATCTCTCCATGTTCGAAGCTCTAGCAGCATATCAGAAAACGCCCAGTTCAGACCTACCGCCCCTCAAACCTAACACCAACACGAAGGTCCTCCACATAAATGCGCCGCGCATGAAGGAACTCTCGGCTACCTCGGGGTGATTGGTCGAAAGCATGGCGTGACACCAAGCAGCGCGACGCCTGGACATGAGGGGGTGCTTGTGGTTCCATGGATAGAATCGGTTCTCAATATGTCTGCACCAGAGAAGTCCTCTACTACTCGGTGAGTAGTAGCTCTCTCCCCGTCCCTCTGGATGTTGTCGCCTGCCTCACTTCTCTAACAACGCCATGCGCTTCCCAGTCAGTCCTCAATGGACAAGCTGGGGAGATCCCTCGACCGTGGTACTCCCACCTCCTCCCTCACGCAACAACTCCAGCTCCTCGACCTCAAAAACCCCTCCCCGCCTTCCCTCGAGATCGAGAACTTCGCCATCGGCCACGACAACACCGTCACCCAAGTCCTCCCTCTCGCACTACAACGCTGCAAGATCCCCACCTCGGATGCCCGCAACTACGCATTCATCATGATCCTCGACCTAGAATACGATTGGCAAGACAAGGAGTTGGTAGAGCTCGACCTTGCGCTGGATGCAAAGCCATTGTTCCTTGTGCGGCATCTGAGAAAGATTGGGATCTGGCCGACATTCACGATGAGAAGGAAGGAGCGGATTGAGATCGAGACATTCACGACCAAAGGGTTTACCTATTCGATTGCGCATAAGGATCTGGCGCTGTTTAGCTTCGCCTTGGGGATTATCAACCCGATGGACAAAAACAAGTACCTGCGCATCGAGATGGCCCCCTCGACAACACTACCGCTGGACGTCATTTGGGGTATCATCAATTTTGGATACCAGCCACGGTTTCGAGTCAGGAAGCGATCGGAGAAGGAACTTTACACCACCGGCCGGGAACCAACTTTACCTCCGGTGGAGAAGTTGAAAGGATCTAGAGAAGGGAAGGCAGAGCGGAGGGAGTCGAGTCATGAGGCGTTTTATCTGAGGAGACTTGGAGAGAGGGACCGAAAGAGGCCGAAAAGAGGGTTTCCGGTCTGGACTTATACTGCGACGCGGCATGCTCGCGATATACAGGCTGAAGCTAGACGGAAAGAGAGGGGTCTGGTGGGATAGATGGTGGGTTGGACTCTATGTGTGCGCGAGTGTGTTAGGTACTTCTTAGGTACGGAATGGGGCGCCATTAGTTGGTGAGCTTCTTCGTATGAAGAAGTACGTCGCAAAGTAAGTAGAAGGTCTGAAGAAAAAATACACTCATACCGTCCTCCAAGTACCAGCATCAAATAGACGGAACAACAATACAATCTTCAGAAACAATATACTCCACAGAATACATCTCCATCAACACACAATAATCATCCCCTTCCTAAAATAATGCCTCCCCTTCTCCCCACTCCCCGTAAAATACTCCGCACTCCTCAACCCACAACCATCACAATGCATACACCCCCACTCCAGCTTGACCATAATCTCCCCCTCCTCGCTCCACTGCCTCTTCCTCTCCTCTGTCTTTATCACAACCGGTACCTCCTCAATCTTTGCCCTTTTCTTTTCCCCACTCTCCACTCTCTCCTTCTTTTCTTCCCTCTGTTTCCTCACCTCCCGTCTCTTCGGCTTCCTAAACACCACCACCTTCCCATCTGGGCGTCCGACAGCATCACGTCGATTGAACCTCTCCCGTGCAGCCGGTGACACTCCTGTCTTCACTGCACTGAACCTAGCCTCCACCCCAAGCCCAACCAACCCTCTCACAACCTCCACCGGCAACCTCTGACTCCCCGGCATCTCAATCTCCACCGGCCCCTCCCACCCCTTCCCATCCACCCTCGCAACCGGGATGGTAACAACAAACCTATACTCCGCCAGCTGTTCCTCCGAAAGCCGAAGGCTTCGCACCCTGCGTGGCCCCGGCGCAACTAACTCCTCCAACGGGGGAAGTGTCCGCGCCACAGGAGGTTTCCTGGTTTGCTTTCGGAGAAGGAACACGCAGGTTAGGCCGAGGGTGCGGAGGCGGGAGGCGATGAGGTGGGGTTGTGCGTCGAGGTGGAGCTCGAGTTGGGTTTGGGTTTGGGTTTTGGGGGTGGAGAGGAGGAGGAGGAGGGTGTAGTGGTGGAGGCAGCCGGGGGGGAGGGGGCGGGAGAGGATTGTGGCGATGGTGGATTCGACGGTTGCGGGTGTGGGGATGGTGAGGGGGAAGATTGTTGGGGCGGAGGGTTTGGGGGTGGGGGTGGGGGGGGAGTCGAGTTTTTGGCGGTTGTAGTGGGGGGTGGAGAGGATGCGGGAGGATTCTTGGGTTCGCCAGGCTTCGAAGTCGGGGCTGGGGGGGTTAGGTTTTGTCGTGGAGGAGAGTCTGGCCAGCTGGGGGGGTACTTACGAAGAGGTCCCGTGTGTTTCCATGGTGGGAGAGATTGTGGGGCGAGCGGTGGAGAGAGAAGTGGAGATGTTGGTGAGGTTTGGATGGCTCCATTATTATAACCGCCAGCAGGCCTCAATTAAGCTCAGGCAAGGAAGCGGCACAGTCAATGGTTGGTGAATACATACATACATGCTGCAGGCTTTGATGTAGTCGATCGAGATCACAGAGTGCGGCGGTGCGGCGGGGTCGTGGCACAGCCTGAGGGCAGCACCTGTAGTTAACAAGCGAGGGGACAGTTTCGAGCGTTTCACGATGACCGGTTCACGACAGATCCACATTACAGTAAGTTTAAGTACTTTGTTCAAGCTGCCATCATAAATTCACCAAGATGAAATTCACTACTTAATTTGAATTTCAGGAAGTAAGAGTTTTCGCGAAAATCAGAAACACCTTGAAGCTTCATGAATCCCATTTTTCTAACTGCTATGAAGCACTAGAAACTCAGGATATCATGAATACTCGTAGCCCGACACCGCAGATGTAGCTCTCATGAACCAATGGGATTCATGAAAGTCTTGAAGCAAGCAAAAGCAAAACAATCGCAGTCAATTAATTTTCAGAAAAGCAACAGTACAAGCAGATAGGGTTTTGTAGTTTCTTCCTCCAAAAGTCCATCTGCGTTAAAACAAGATACAGTATAGATATGAATTTCTGTACTGTACTTTCCTCCAGTCCTTCCTTCATAACCAGGGATATAGAACTTAACTGAAATAATTATTTCTCAATAATTATTCCTCAAACAAACGCGCGAAAAGAGTACAACCATGACAGATCTGTTGTCGATAAGAAGTAGAGTGAACAAAGACAGAGCTCATGATACTCATCATATCATGAAGCACACATCTCCAAATCACCGTAATCTCCAGCCCAACAACAGACAAGTTTCACCGCCAAACCTACTACTTCTTCTCCTTTTTAGGCCACGGCTGTACCCTGGTCTTATCATACTCATCGCAAACCCTTTTTCCCTTTTGGCAATTCCGACATGCAGGCTTTCCCTCATCGCACTTGATTCTCCTTGCCCTGCAGGTATAGCAACCATCCTTGGTGCGTTGCAGCTTTTTAACCACCTTGCCTTTGGAAGGTTTGGGTTTCGGTTGCTTTTGGGATTCAGCAGTGTCTGGAGCAAGGTGGTGCCCTAGACCGTTATTGGGGCATGGTTGCTGTGGTGAGAAGACGGTCGGTGGGTACGTATACCCTACTTCTTGATGGGGAACGTTCGAAGGAATGCTAGGGGCGCCGGCGAGATAGTAACCGCCATAGGAATACCGTTGCTGTAAGTAACCATTGGTAGGTCCATGTGAAGCTGCCTGAGTATTCCAAGCACCCATCTGAGTCGGCGGCGTCCCACTCATGATCCCCCCCGCCGAGCTTGCAGTACCAGGAGAGTAGCCGAGTTGCTCGGCCCAGCCTTGTGTATATGATTGTGCCTCCGAGTTCGAGGTAGCCCCGAACGGTGGTCTGGCCAATGAATATGGAGGTAGCGCTGCCGATTGAGTAGGAAAGCGTGAGTCTCTCGGCTCGTAGCATTCCTCTGTTTCGAACATGCGGAATCCGAAACTGCATGGTGCCTGGTGTGGTGCCTGGTGTGGTGCCTGGGGAGCTTCGAAGGGTGCCTGGAAAGGAGCTTGGGGCTGTGCCTGGGATAGTGCCTGGAAAGGTGCCTGGGGCGAGCTCATCGAGAGCGGCACCAGGAGCGGAGCCGAGATTCCTGCCTCGACAGGTGAATTGCCGATACGAGGCTTAGGACGCACTGCAGTCGGTTGTGCTAGCCGATGGTTCGAGCCGGAAGGCTTTCTGGCTTCGTTTGTGTTATCCATGGTGGTTTGGATTTCGGTCCGAAGTTGCAGGATGATATCGATTCGAACTTATGAAGGGCGTAGGTGAATTGGACGAAGCCAGCAGATTCCAGGCGGAGAAAAAGTAAGAAATGAAGAAAACAGACTCGGATCACACGACTTTACTCGGAATTGCCACCAATGTAAACTCCTATCATTACTAAATCTCGCTTCCAGATAGATATGGGAGTTCCGTATACGTCCTATGTATTTCCAACAATCTTCACAAGCGACTCGGTTAGCCACCAGGACTGGCCTAATTGGGCGAACGTCGAGAGAAATATTGTATGAAATCCATGCAAAACCATCATGGCAATAAAACCAAAGCCAATCCCACTCAGCGTTCTGGCCAACAAACTCATCATTGAAAGCTTAAGAAGCAAGGCCCCGACTTTCAAAAAATGGCCCAACCAAGCCCATCATTTATCAAACCAGATCCTCACCCCACCCTCACACTCCGCACAATGAAACTCCCCCCCCACAAACACATCCACACTCATCACCGTCACCCTCGCCGTCAACTCCTTCAACCTCCTCCTCACCCCCATAATCTTCTCCACCTCATCCTCCAATTTCCTCATCGCCTCACCAACCTGCACCATCCTTACCTTCTCCTCCGGCCACACTCCAAGCGGCTTCGGCAGCATCGTCACCTCCGCCATCTCCGGCTTCCAAATCCGCAAAAGCGGATCACTCCTTCTCAGTGTCGCGCTAAACTTGGGTTCCATGCCGAGAGCAAGCAGACCTCGGATTGCGTCGAATGGTAGGCTGGAAGAGGGTGGTAGTTCGATTTCGAGGGGCGGTTCTGTGCAAGGCTCGATCCGGGGGGTGATGGGTACGCTCTCGGAAGTCATACCGGCCAGCTTCGAAGTGGTGTATTTAGTCTCGGTGGTGACCATGATGCCGGGGAGGTGGACAGTGATGAGGAATCTGTATTGCTGCAACTCCTCGATCGTCAAGTTCTGTCCCGTCGAGCAGGTTTCAGAGGTTTCAGCCGGCGGTGGTATCCTCCGCAACGCAAATGCCGACTTGTACCCCATCTTCCCCAGCTGGTCCGCAATCAGCACCGGATATGCCTCATTCCCAAGCTTAATCTCTACCGTGGAAGCTGTCCTCAAGGCACTGAACCTATGCGGTGCAATCACGAGGACAAGGACATACTCGCTCACGCATTCGGCTGCCTTGAGGCCGAGGAGGGTCTTGATTGTCTGTGCGACATTTGCGTGGCGGCCTGGCATGGGCCGGCATTCAATATGTTTAGCATCTTTCAACGTCGGGAAGTTCTGGCGCAGGAGAGCCTTGTTGTAGTGGGTGCGTTTCTTGAGGTTGTGGAAGGGGTCGAGGCGGTAGGTTACGCGGAGGTCTTCTGCTAGGGTGTGGAACTCCTCAATCTGGTGCACAGTTAGCTACCGAGGGCCTGGGAGCAGGAGGTGCTTAGTTACCATAATCCACATTCTCTGCTTGATGTCCCGAGGCAATGTCTTGTTCGACTTGAGCTCCAGCTCGTGCTCAAGCACCCTAGCAGCTTCCTCATACGCATTAATCGGCAGATGTCGAAACTGTCCCATCGTCAACTCCAGCTCTTTCGAGAGAGCCGCCAGGTCCATTGCCTTGACCATGGCCCTCTTGTACCCTTCATCTTCGGCAAAGTGGTACGCCGGAGTTGGTTTGATGGGACTCTTGGCCGGTTTATTTGTTGTAGCAGGTGCAAATGAAGGCAGAGCTTGGGCCCAGAAAGTTGCGTCGTGGGAGGCGTAGGACTGTTTGAGCTTGGTGAAGGCGAGGGTATTTGAGATGGGGGGTTGCACAGACTGTAGGAGGTCGTCGAGACGGCGGGGTTCAAGCTCGTTGCGTTTGTGGGAGGTGTCGGTGGAGGCAAGGGTGGCTGAGATGGGGGCTCGCACGGTCTGTAGGAGGTCGTCGGCACGACGGGCTTCGAACTCGGCGCGTTTGCGGGCGGTGTCGGTAAAGTTGGAGCTGTAGCAGATGGATGGCTCGGGCTGTTCGGGTTTTGGAGGCACCAGTTCGGATGTCGTCGAGGCGGAGGAGGGTTGGCTGCTCTTGTATTAGCTGTGTACAGTGTGCAGAAAGTAGCAATACCTTAAGTACTCGATAGTCTGTTTATTCATCTCCGTCATCTCGGTCAAATATGCAGTGAACTTTGTTGCAGATTAGGAATGCTCGCAGTTCATCCCATGGATATGTAGACCCTCCATTTGGCGTCATGGCAGTCAGGCGCAGGCGGGGTTGCGGCACAGCGCGTCCGTTGCTGGCCTGATTGGGCGGACATCGAGAGATCGACCAGGTAAGTAAACTCGGGTGAGACAAGCATGTGCGAAAGCGTAAAATACACCAGCGTAAGTCACCATGAATCAGATCGGGAATAGTTGCCTTCGTTGATCGCCCTGTAGGGTTCAGGAGCGCTCGAGTGATGGGGGATCATGAATCAGGAAAGAGGGGTTAGCGTGGATAGTAGGTGTCACAGGATTAGATATTCGATGGATACGATAGGATAAGGATGGAGCTACTTGTAAGTAGTAGAGGGGATATCTCCTTTCCTGGTACCGTGTGGACCAACAAGCCAAGCTGTTTAGTTGAACTTCAGTAGATGGTGATGAGGTGCAGTAGAAGAACAAGGGATTGCAGTAGGACGTCTAAACTAACTTTACAGTGATTTGATTGGTGAAAAGCGAGTTCCGACTGCCAAAATAGAGGTTCAGAAGTTTATCCGACCGTTAAAAGGAAGCCAAAAACACCCTGGCAGCGTGAGAACTGCCCTACTGCAACTAAACTGGTGGCTTGGTTTGTTGGTCCACACAGTACCAGCAAAGGAGATAATGGTGGAGGCTGTTGCCGCTTACAATATGTACACGTCGTTGCTTCTTCTTTTGTGTCTTGCAATGAGAAGTGGTTGTAGCTGCGCCGCGGGGCGGCATCACTGCCGACATATCATGCATGGCGGCAATGAGGAGTCCAGGGGCACAGGATAACTGTGAACATTCTTCCATCCTCTGCAACTTGCTTCACTGCACAGAGCCGTTGAAATAATCAACATGGGAGATTCTCAGGAAGGGTTCGCATTGCTATTTCGAATTCCCTGAATTCGCGAAGTAGATTGTTCTGACCACACCCAGAAACCAACACGTCCCACGAAACCCGTACAACATTCAATCGAACTTCCAGGGGAAGGTATACACGGCGGCCGAAATCGACTTCCTCGGAGACAATGAGCTCGAGCTCACTGCTGATGACCCTGAAGAATGGGAAGCGGAATACTTAGCCAGTGTGGCTGGTCTGAAATGGGGACCTGCTCTCTGCGATCCGGCATACACCCAACGCTGGAATAAACCCAGCCTTCTACTCCAGCCAGTCCCGGACTCATCAACCTCTACATCACAGGCTGCCCTGGCCAATACTTCAGCACCTGAATCTGATGTGGAGTCTGAGAAGCCGTATAAGGCGGTCATGTTGGAGGTGCTTAAACGAGTCGATCTTGCAAAGGCCATCTCCGATCCTCAGTATACCCATCTTGCAATAAATGCATACGAGGAAGCATGTCGATCACTAGAAAGCTTGGAGAAGGATGATACTCTTTTGAATAAGGGCCAGAAACAAAGGATATTGATCATGGTAACGGGTTCCCCTCCCATCTGTAAGCAATCACTGACAGACGGCCGGTAAAGGCAGAAGAATACTGGCAAGCAGCAAAAACCCTTCACTTGAACTCTCTCACCGATAAAACGTCTCGACAATCGAAAAGACATCAACTCGACCCCTATGCAACTCTCCGGACAGCCTTCCGAAACTCCCTAAAAGGGGCTGCTTTGCTGAGAGTGACGCCCCTCCCTCTCAATACCGCCACTGTCACCGATACCCTCTACCACATCTTCGGAACGGGTACAGCCATGAAAGACTGTGCAAAGGCGTACTACCTGACCCTCCTGATAGCCCCCTTCAGCTCCACCAAGCTCAGAGACGCAACCCCAGTCCCGGTAGTCCTAGACTCGAGAGCCTCTCCCGTGCTCATTGCGCAGCAGCTAGGCAGAATGGGCTACAAAGCAGCCTTTGTGCTAAGGAGATATCGGCCTCAAGATTCCAAGCCACACCCCTCAATCCAAGTGGGAGAAAAGAAGGTTAAACTCAGCCCTGACGCCTTGCGCAAATATCGCTACCTCATCACCGTCGACTTTCCGGAAGAGTACGTCAAGTCGGCGGTCAAGAGCAGGCCGGTAGGAAAAAGCTTCCTTTACCAGGACACAATCACCTACGACTTTCAACCCTCTGAGGAACTCCCGGTTGAAATCGAAGTTCCGCCGTCGGCCACGCTCCCTTTGGATATACTCCAAGGCATGATCAGGCTTGGGATGGAGCCCAGGTTCAGTGCTTCTCTGAGGAAGACTGGCGCACATGTGAGGATGGAGGCTTCTGATGGTGGGGAGTCGGGGCAAGCACACATTGTGTCTGAGGGACAGGGTCGGCTTGATGAGATTGATGGGAAGATTGCGGAGCTACAGTTTAAATGTAAAGGCATAAAGTCGAAGAAGAGGAAGCGGTCGCCAAAGAGGGAGGCGTTGACGACTATTGATGTGTTTGTGAAGGAGGAAGGACTGCATTGTAAGGCGTGTGCGAAGTGCATAAGGAATTGGGCTGTTGGGGCTGCCAAATGGATGTAGATGGATAGTAGGGTGGTTTCCTTCTGTTTTCGTATTGTCTTTATTGTTGTTTTAACACTGAAACTCTCCGCATACCTCCGTAACTTTGTTCATTGGAATCATTCCCGTCCTTGAACTTCATTGCCCGTTCGCCTTCATCAAAGCCCTTCGTTTACATACTTTGTTGCTTGGACCCTTTCACTTCACCCATCTGCTCTGCCTGCACCATGCATTTAAGAGGCACAGTCGCTTTGAATATGCAACTACGAGTGACCTGCGGCAGTGACAAGCAGAAAGTCACTCGATCGTGGCGCCGACCTGCAGCCGCTAGCAGATCTTCGTTGCGGCCAAAAGCCCCTCTCTTCTTCATCCATGGAAACTCGTCAACATCACTGCCACACTTCGGATTGACCATGGGAAGCAATGGAGTGAGGAAGAGAAGCGAATTTGCGCCTCAACCAATCTATGTTAGCAGACTTAGTGCTCGCTTCGAACTCAGGCTTACCTTTTCTCAGATGCAGGAGCAGCAAGACACATCCATATCGGCAGGCTCTTCCACGACAGCAGCAAAGAACAAACGAGAACCTCCTATCCAAACCAGCTCAAAAGTTACCTTTTCCCGACTCCAACTCGACGCGAGCAAGACAGTCTCCGACACAATACCACTGCTCCTGAAGCGACAAGGGATACCAAAGAGCTGCCTGAAACACTACTCCCTATACCTCATCATCAGTTCCGTCATATCCCAATCCAAGACAGCTACCTCCGACAAGTCAGTAAAACCCATCAAGATCCGGCTCGGGCTAGAAGCCTTCCCTCTACACATCTCCACAAATCTCAATACACTAGGCCTCATCGCCGTCTTCATCCTTCGAAAAGCAGCTCCGGAGCCTGACTCCTACCTGGCTCGGATACCACCTTCGAAAGCCCGGCTATCGTACGCAGAATCTCGGCCAAAGTCGGTACATTTTGCCCATCGAGACCTCGAGAGGTTCAGGTTTCTTATCACGGTTCATGTGCCTCGAAGAGAACAATACCATCGAGAGCAATGCGCGAATGGGTATCACTATGGATGCGGAACAATGAACCTTGAGCTTCCACCATCTCCCGACTTTCCCTTCAGGGTCATCAAGGGACTTATGAGTCTGGGTCTCCGCCCGAAGTTCCAGGTTACAAAACGTTCCGAGGAGCCCTTCAATCAGCTGCCACATCTTCGGAATAACGAGGAGTTTTGGATGTATCAGCAATCACTTCAAGTGAACGGGGCATTCAAACTGGATCGTCTGCAGACGGAACTGAGAGAGTTGGGAGAACGAGAAAAGCATGGGTCAGCACTTTCGCTGGAGGAGAAAGCTCGACTCGAGGAGATACCAGTGGAGATTGAAGCAGTTTATACTGAGTGGAAGAGGATTACCAAGCAGGCGGAGGAATGGACTGGAAGGGGACCGGCTGGGAATATTTCGTTCTATGTGGCACCACAGGCATTGCATTGCGAGGATTGTTCAAAGAAGCCGGAAAAAAATATGGTGTATGCTCAGGTGTCATGAGCTGTTGGATAGTGCCGTGCCATCGAATACGATTGATTGACTGCTGGATGGTGTGTACGTGGGACGAGCATGGAGATAACAGATCGATCGTTTCTAGCCCCACTTCCTTTACCACTCCATCAGGGCATTAAAAACACTTCCAAAACAAGCCCATATCCTCCCTACTTCTCCGTATATTGCAATTCCCGTTATGGGCACATCTTAACATACCATCTGGGGACGTGCAGGCGTCATACTCGAATTCCTCTGGTCTCTGTGACTCAAGATCGAGTGCACAACCGCCCAACCAACTACCATCAACAGTCAGCACTCACGCTCAGCACAGATTGGAGAGAATCACTCACCCAGGTAAAGCCAAACTGCACAAATGATACCAAATACAACCACATTAACAAAATAATGCTCTGTTTCTTGTTAGCCAGTGCACTAACTCTCCGAATCTGGAGTGGAGAAGGGGCTCTACCATTGTACTGGAGAGCGTAAGCCGCTAGAACCAGGAACGGTATGAAGATCACGCCAGCGAGGAAAAGTAAGAACCATGCCACCGCAGGTACTGGCTGTCGTCCAACTTGTACAGGAATCCCATTGGTGACTGTCGTCGCGCTTGTCGTCGCTGGGGCTACCATGGTTGTATCGTTACTATGATGGCTGTATTGTTGTGAGTTGTGCTTTGGTGGTGACGAGACAGGTGTAATTCAATCGAAGCTTTTGGAGATGTGGTGGATGGAAAAAGTTCTTTTAAACTAATCAATTCGCGAGCTCGTTAAGCTTCTTCTCCGGGGCTGCCACATGGGCCAGATCATGAGGTGGAGTGAATGGAGCACGAGTCCAAGAATTGCTCATACTTGGTATGCTTTCTGTCATGAAGAGGTCTCCGTGGATACCAATCGGGCTCGGGTTTTAGGCCAGATGAACAGCCACGGTGGAGTTCACTGAGTTTCGTCAGTTTGGAAACAGTAAAGTAATTAAGTACTAAGTACTTCTTGAGTTGGAAGAACCATCATACCACAGCATCGTGAGCACCATACATCCGTCTTTCTCCCAACCAATACCGATTTGCGTACCCAGACTCGAACCTTCCAGAACTAACCATTACTCATACGCGTACAAAGATGCCACGCAGTTTTCTCAACAAGCTTAAAAAGCTCTTCGGACTGCGACGCAAACGACCGACGATGGAAGAGGTACCTGCTACTGACAACAGGCCCGACACTGCGGAGTACAAAGAGAAGTCGAGACCAGAAATGACGCCCCAGATGCCGCATCACAAATCGAAAGAACAGACTACCGACTCGGAACCTCAAAGTCGTCCGTCCAAACGCGAATCCAGATCAAAAAGCTTAAGCATCATTTCAGACCAGCACCTCGATCCCTTCCAAGAACTCACACCGAAGAACTCATTTTCGAAGGAGGAATTGGACCCCTTCCAAGAATCCACACCGAAGAGCTCCTTTTTGGAAGAGGAATTGGACCCCTTCGAAGATGTAGTACAGTCGCCGGTGGACGAGGAGGATCTCAGGCTTGCGCTGGAAGACGAGGAGGACCTTGGACGTGAGTTGGAGGACGAGGAGGACCGCAGACTTGAGTTGGAGGACGAGGAAGACGGTGGCCTTGAGTTAGAGGGCGAGGAGTATCTCGGACTTGAGTTGGAGGACGAGGAGGTCCTTGGACGTGATTTGGAGGACGAGGAGGACCTTGGACGTGATTTGGAGGACGAGGAGGACCTTGGACGTGATTTGGAGGACAAGGAGGACCTTGGACGTGATTTGGAGGACGATGAGAACCTCAGACTTGCGTTGGAGGACGAAGAATCTTCTTCTGATGATTCCGATCTCGAGAGCTACTCGGTCGATCGCGAGAAATCAGTATACATCTCGCCATATCTGGAAGCAGTCATGCAGCAATCCTATGAGACGCTAGACAGTGCCTTTTTCCTCCGCACCGACCTCGACACATTCCAATTTGAAGTATCGAGATTCCTCTTCGACTACGCCCTCGACCCAACCACGGACCATTACCAATGGCGAAAAAAGCCCGAATACCACCTTCTCGATCCCAAGGAGGTCTCCATCCTTTTCGACTTCAACTCTCTCCTCAATTTCGAAAGCAAGACATCGTTCTTCCGGGCCTGGATCGAGTGCAAGGACAAGAATGTTGCCGAAAGATGCAGCGACAACAGGCGAGAGCGGAACTTGAACAAGTTCTGCATAGCGTGGGAGCCGGAGCTGAGGATTACCGACTGGAGGAAGTGGTTCGATCGCGCACGGATACAGAAGGAGTTTGCGTTCTGTCTGGCCTGGAAGTATCGGTATCAGGGCGAGTTTGGGGAGGTCATGTATGATGAAGATATACGGGGACCTCTGTTGGCGGAGATGAAGAAGTGGGTGGAGAAAAAGAAGGTGCAATATGGAATGAGCTGTTAGCCAAAGAAGTAAGTGAGAAGCATCTAATAGACCTGTACTTAATCCAAATGGTAATAATAATGTTAGTTTCAAGAAGGAATGGACATGTACCTCTTTCTGTCAGGCGAGTTGTGAGGTGTCGCCAACTAGGAACTCACGTTGCGTGCAAACGTTGAGACTTCACACGGTAGCTGCCGACCTTCCACCACGGTCCGAAACCGGCAAGAGAGCCTTTCAACCCTCCACCTTCCGTTACATCCACCTTCCCTCGATAGCCTGACTCACCAAAGGCCAACCCTATGCCCTACTTTCCTCATGCTTGGCCGTCCCGGACCAGCTTATAAGCCAGCCCTCCTCTCCCTTCCTTTCCTTCCCAGGTTTCCGCTTGCGGTTTCCTCAGCCTTGATCCAGGCCAAAGGTCTCAGCTCCGTGGGCTAAACCGCGAGATTCACACCTGGCCAGGTTTACAGGTCTCAGCTTCCGTAGGCTAAACCGCGAGATTGATCAGCCTTGGCCTAGGTTGTAAATAATAGCCAACTCACCTTGACACAGGTGTAAAAGAGGTCTCAGCTTCCGTGGGCTAAACCACGAGATTCACACCTGGCCAGGTTTACAAGTCTCAGCTTCCGTGGGCTAAACCGCGAGATTGATCAGCCTTGGCCTAGGTTGCAAATAATAGCCATCTCACCTTGACACAGGTGTAAAAGAGGTCTCAGCTTCTGCAGGCTAATCCGCATGTAATGACCAATCTCGACCGTGCTTCGGCGTACCAAAGTTCTGTCTCTGTGCATGCTATGTGGCTGAGCAGAGGTACTGTTCACTTGGCCATGGCCCTGTCACTACCTTGGATGCAGCGACAGGGTCTCAAGGCACGCAGTTGCAGTAGGCCATTGCACTCGACCCTGTTAACTGTCAAGTGCATGCATCGTACACCCGTTGCTTTGGATACCCAGGTTCACTGCCATGACCTCGGGCAAGAACCAAGGCCTTCAAGTTAGGCAACTGCCATGGGGCCAAGCATGGCACCGACGTAACTGGGCATACCTTCATCGCGCATCGGCCCAGGAATGTTCGACGACAAGCTGATGTATGTGGGTGACCTTGCCCCATACTGCTTCATGCCATTGCACTCTCAGATCCATATTTTGCCAGATGCAAGTTGGGAGAGCATGTCTTTGGAGAACAAGCAAAAGCCTTCTTTCGACTGCAAGCGGAACTGTTGGAAGCTTCGCACACCCGAGTCGGAATTGAAACATTTTCGATTATTCAACAGAATGCCGCATTCGGTTTCGAAACAGGGATGATCCATTGATCCATCTCAAAACCACAAGTGGCCAAAGGTAGATGTGCCGGGAGAAACAAGGAGACTCGATGGAAAGACTAACCGAGACGACTCGAGTGAAGGCTGTTCGTCGACATAGTCAAAGGTAAAGCCTCACAGAGGGAAAGAGAATACGTTTGCAACATGCTCAATTGTTACTATGGAGTACCTTAAATTACCAAGAGATACTTACGAACAGGAAGCCAACTAGAGGCCATAGGCCATAGAACCGGCCTATGAATCCGGAAACGCCCTCAACAGCAGCAGCCAACACGCTACTCATCATCCACCTCAAAGTCGACCCAATTGCCCCATTCCCACTTCTTGGTCGGATCGAAGAGTGTCTCCAAATACTCCAGGGTAGCCACACCTTCCTCTCTCTCCCGAATCTGCTCCTCGCCAATTCTCTTGGTTGTCTCATCGTTCCACATCTTGTTGATCCACTTCTTGACATCATTGTCCAAAGTCTTGCCCTTCAGCAGTCCATACGTCCGGAACCTCCAAAGCAATGGCCAATACCAACTATCGGCCGCCGAAAACGACCCAAAGAGATATCCTCTGTCCTCCTCCTTGGGCAAAATCGATTTGGTGAGCTTTCGGGCCGAGCTGAAGATGAAGATCGCACGGTCGATATCCCTGTCGCAACCTTCCACACGAGGAACTCCATCAGGATCCCATTGGAGGCCAAAATTGACGCTGTAGTCGCCGCGAAGAACCGAGAATCCTGTGCTCATTTCGGCGATTATGCTGAGCGCGTAGCGTCTCAACCGAACATCCTTTGGCAGAATATTCTTCTCCGCGAAGAGCTCATACGCCATCAGCATCATGATTGCCATCGAGTCGTGGATCTCCTGTCGTCCTCCATTCGGCAAGTCACTGAGCGTCTTTCCAAGCGTCAACACCGGTACTGTGCGAGCAGGTAAACCCTGGATGACGGCCTTGCCTTCGGCATTGTTGTAGTTGTGGAATTCGGCGGTATAAGGAATGCGAAAGTGTTCAAAAAGTAGGAGGACGCGCGAGGTCCAGGAGGAGAACTGTGGAGACATGAGCGTCAGGTGCAATGCTTCGTCGGCGGATGCGTCATCGGGGGCGATCTGGGAGAGGAGGCCAGGTAGCTTTGCGTGTGGTTGTGGGATCCGAGGGCCGGAATAGGGAGGAATGATGGCCTTGGAGGTGTAGAAGGGATTGGTAACGGCGGTCATTGTGGTGATGATTGCGCGAGTTGGTAAACTACCTGGTGAATGTTAGCTCGAGGGTGGGCGGGGGGGAACTGACGGATTCTTATGGTGTTGCGAAAATGAGTCAATCAACGAAGAGGTGCTTTCGCAATCCCTTGACTATCCGCCTCTAGCCTGAGGAACAGACATGCAAAAAGGAGCCCGGCTCGAAGCACTTACTGAGGAGGGTGGTGGGTGTATTCGTCAGTCGGAGGGATGAATCATGACGATTAGCGAGCGGATGATCAAGTGGTTGCGAGGGAGACACGAAAAAACAACAAAATCATGCGGTAACACAAAGCCGACCCAATATTAAAGCTTACTAATACAACGACGTTACAGCGAAGGCGGGCCCAGTTAGATGCTTCTTACTTGACCCCGTACTGCTTCTTAGAGTAAGTAGTAAGTGCCTGACCCTATTCCTTTTGCAATTTTGGAGATGTCCAGCTTGCAAATGTATTCTTTTCCCCTTCGCTGTCCAGATTAAGTAGTTTTGCAATTGTGATCAGGTGCTTTTTGCATGTCAGCGAGCTGCTTCCCAGTTTGGCTGGTTGGCATCAAAGTTCAAGAAGGTCATCACCCAGGCGGAGCTCTCAGCTGATTAGTACTCCTTCAGTACAGTGTGGACATGTCTTTCCTTTTCAGACGAAAAATCGCTCGTCCTCAAAGCCCTATCCTATATAAATAGAACGTATTCCCCGCCTTCGAAGATACTCTCCTCATACACCATTGACATTATCGAGTGTTACCTTCAACCACAACAACATTCGAATCAATACGTTTCTCCTATCCTTTCTTTTTACAACCAATCACAAGAAAACTATACTCTTCTTAAACTTTTTCTCTTATTCTCTCTAGCTCTGCAATCAAAACGACTCAGAGCGACTAGAACGCCTGTATCCAAATGGAATCCAACAGCTCGCAGATGGATCTTGATGTTCAACCACTCTATAAGCCTTGCACCATCGAGGAGGCAGTGCAACCACGTAAGAGCTCGCTCTCCATGTTGCTGTAGAATTATTGGTTTGAAGCGTTACTAACCTGAGACGGTACTACCAGACAATATCAATCTCGGATCACATCCGGTAGAGATTCAAATAGCATGCAACAATGTTCGAATTCCTAAGCTGGCAGCGGATTGTGCAAACTATTCCAACTGGAAGAACACACTTGCACAGGTGGTTCACCACTGTCACCTACAAGAAGCATTCCGCAAATACGACACTGACCCTTTGGTGCTGCCACCTGGCATGGATGCTGAGCGACGCAAGTTATTGTGCAAACGCGTCAAATGGGCTTTTGCACTCGTCTTCAACAGCATCACACCTACCCTGCGAGAAAACTTCCGCCTATGCGATCACACAAGTTACCCACCTAACGCGACACCGCTAGAGATTCTTAGGGCGATCCGCATGGCTGTGAAGGTCAGATATGAAGTTCCAGGCCTACCTCCACCAATACGCACCGACTTGCTTGGAAGTTTACCAGAATTTGAAAGAACATTCGAATATTTTATGCAGGACTTGCAGGCCAACCATCTGAATTATACCGTCACTTACACACCCCAAATTATCACGGTGGAACCAGCCGCGGTGGAACCAACCACAGTGGAACCAACCAATGAGAACACCATCAACAACATGCAGTACAATGCATGGCGTGAGCAGCTAAGCCTTCCGTCTGTTCATCATTTCATTAGCCCGGCAAGGCTTGGACCAAAGACCGGGACACTGTCACTGGCATCCCAGCACAGAAAGATGTCAAAACCAGTTTATGACGAGTTCCAGAAATTTTTCAAGAACCCTGATCACTTCCTTCATTTGGGCGGTCTTGGGAATTTTTTCGAGTGGCTGCAGAAGCTCAACGGACTCATACATCGACTTCACCTTGAAGAAGCATTTCAGCTACAATCACCCGCAAGCTACCGATCCCAGCTGCCATCCTCATACACATCTCAGGATTACTTGCAATTTTACAGATCTGTTGAAACCGCTTTCCAGATTATCTTTCGCAGTATCAGTACAGATACATTCCGCCGAATTTCCCTCGCAACAGGATGGAATCAAAACTTTTATTATACTCCGATGAATGTTCTAGAGAGGGTTCATCGTTCAGCAAGACCGGAAATGCAATCAGGTCTTTCATGTATGTTCAAAGCGTTCTGGACTTACACGGTCGACAATGATCAAGAAAGATCGAACTTACTCCGAGTGAAGGTGTTGGAGGAAATGGAGGAATTTGACCGAGTTTTCAGTCGTTTCCAAGGAAAGATTACAACAAAGGAGCAAGGTTAGGCCTGCGACGTATTGCGCCGGTGCGTTAGGAAGTGGTAGAGTCAACATGTCAATGAACAAGCAGAGGCGTACGGAAGAGGAAAGGTTTAGCGCATTTTATTGTTACGTCTTGGTATACGTTTACTAGCGAGTCTACGACATGTTTATAATAAGGTTTAGCTGGTTATAGTATTTGGTTATTAATGATTACTTACTTCTATGAAGTATCTGTTTTTTACTATTACTATTATTTGTGTTGGCCTAGTTTGATGTGCTGCTCTGTACTGTAGCTACGGCTCTCGATCTCGATCTCATATCCATCGATCGCTTCAATATGTCATATTTACTTAGCTGTATTCAGTGCACTTCTTGAAATTCTGACCTGTCTTGAGCATGAATACTTCTGAGACTTGTACATACTGTGGTTGTTGCTATTCAACGTGCACGCGCCTGTGACTTTATTTGTCGATCGCGAGCTCTACCATGGATATCGATGGACGACAACAGCGGCAGCCCATTCCTTTGGCCTATCTTTTATAAGTTTACTATGAGTCGCACCGGGACGTCGCATGTAGTAATGCATTAATGTGTACCGCCTTTTTAATTTTCAATTTGTGCAATGCGCTTTTCTAATGAGATTGAGAGCGCATTACCATACTGAAATGATTCCGTACTAATGCGCAGGCCAGGCCTCCGAGCAAGAGATGAATTCTTGAAAGAACGACCATCCACAGCAGATATGACGAAAGCACTTCAGACTACTAAGAATCTCCATTCTCCAGACTGAAAACGATGCTCAAGCAGGTGTATGCATAAACAGCCGGCACAACAAGAGATTGCCCTGCATGCATCGAATCTCGTACGGCTTCTCATTGTTTGAGCTTCAGCTGCTGTACGTATATGCACAAATAGACTCGTTCTCAGTCCTCGAGCGCGTGAGCTTCAGTTGTGAGCCGGAAAAATTGCTGCGAAGCATGTACAAAGTTCTTTTACCTTCGTATAATTTCAATAAGGCCATATGCATACTATGGAACCGTTCGTACGGTAGACATGACATATTTTGAGATACCAACGAAACAAAGCAAGAATACACCCATCCCGTCTTTACGAATTCATGCCACAATGAGTATTTCATTCAACTTGCAAAGGCATTTGCTGCGCCATTCCGGGACATCCATATAAATTCCGAAGGCAGTGCGGCATTACAAAGAACAAACTTGATCAATGGCTTGTGTGGGTTTGCTGCGTTCAGCGCCAGATCTGCAGAGCATACCAATTATTTGGAACAGCGGCACCTGAATGAGCTCGAGGACATGGTGGGATAAAGCATATTATTCCCATTCAGTAAATTAATGCAATAATGGCTTCGAGCATCATACGAAAAAGTACGTATAGAGAAAGGTGAAGTATCCGTCAAATGATAAGTCTAGAGTAGCCGATCCAGGCCTGCATGAGCAAAGTAGAGATATTGCTCAGTTGCTCTGTAATCATTAAATCGGCTCGAGCCATCAAATACACTCTATCAATCATCTTAACGATAACTCCATCACTCCTCAGCATGCAACTAAAGACACCTGAGCCCTCCACGACATGAGAAAAGTTCATACTACCGCAAATATGACAAGTTGCCTTCTTCGACAGAGCTAAAGTAGCCATAATCAACGCAAAATTCACATTGAAAGCTCCATCTTGCCTACCTAAGTACATACTCATCCAATGCACCTCCATGCCGGCAACGATATATCGATATGCATGATAATCTACAGATACCTCTGACAACTTCATACTACCAACCACCAGCTTTAATTGAATTTCCGGTCGAGTCTAAACACTCCTTTGAGAAGCCCGTTTCTTTCACAACTCCTTTCAGTTCTCGGACAAAGCACAACAGCCAAACGGATACCACTTTTTGTACGAGATTCAAGACATGTGTGCATGCATAAACCAATAAGGTCTTGATAAACCACTCAGAAGGTAGCCCGCTTGCATGCAGACGAGTTTGTACACGGTGCCCTTGTCGACCCTTCGATTTCTCACGTCCTTCTTTTTTTGCAATGATTTTGACCCGTACTGTATTACAAGCACATCCTAAGTACATGTACTTACATCCAGAAGAAGCATGTATGTACTGAGGTATGTACAGTACTTAATCTGTGAAGGCCATCGGCTGAGAAGAGCAAGGGCTAGTAATCACAACCAATAGTTTTTGCAGGCCGATTCTATTTGCTTCTGCTACGCACATCCACGATCCAACTTCAAGGAATTCGTCTTTTCACCCGGAAAGCGGGGTGTCTTTTGGCAACAATTTATGAGGCTAAGGAAGGAAGCAGCTGGGCTTCATAGGCAAGGTACGAGAGAAGCACGGCAAGCAGACACTCCAGAAACACGCAGCACCTGGAACATCTAATTTGCAAATGAAATTGCCGAATCATTCCAACTCATCCCAGTGGGAGCTCCGAACCCCGGGATATCCATGCATATAAATCTACCCTAATTCTCCATACCCTGTCTCGAATTATAAAACCTATCGAATAAAAGAAGTGAAAGCCTCAATCAAACATGAAATTCTGCTATACCATACTAACCGAAATCGACCGAGGATCCATCCATCATCAATAATACTACCACCAATCCACAAACTGTGTCTAGTCATCTCCTGCATACACTTCCTTTTCCGCAGATTCAGTTCCATGATTCACTAATCAACCTTCCGCTACTGTCCCTACAGTCCCTCGCAAGACACCCCTCATGGCCGTAGACATGGCATGTGCGATCCTCTGGCACCCTCTTACTACGTCCTAGCCTCGTTTTATTTCCTTTCTGTGCAACAGGACAAACTGAGCGCATATGGCCCTTTGCTCCGCAGGAATAGCATTTGTTCTCAGGGCAGTTGGGAGAAAGATGTCCTGCTTCGCCACACTTCTGACAATGAACTTGCGCTGGCCGGGAATTTTCCATCACTGGCAGGTGCTGAACCATTTGCGCTGGCATAGATGTCGAGGAAGGGCGAGGCGAAGGCTGAGGATGAGGGTGATGATGGAGTGCATGTGCAGTAGATGCGGGCTCATGAGAATGAGATGGTTCGTTTCGGAGGCAAGGTAGCCGCAGCGGTCCGCGTGACGGCCGTCTTTATCGCATAAAAAACAGCGTGCTTCTGGGCAGCCCTGGGAGACATGGTGCGGGCTACCACACGTGTAGCAGTGCTTGTTGATATTCCAATTCGAGCTTCGACCGGCCAAGAAACGCGATTGTTGTGAGATTGGAGCAAGGCCTATTGGCAACGAGCTTGTTGTGCGGGATTTGAAACTGGAAGCAAGATAAGTAAGATACTAAGTAGTCATACAACAGGACGTACATAATGTGAAGGGTCCGGTTTCTGTCCAACTCGTTGGTCACCGCTCCTGGTCGAGAGCCTGGTGATAGAAGCTCAATGTATCAGAACATAGAGGTTCCTTCTGGTGGATAGCGACATGTGGGCCATGCATTGCTCGTGGATAAGAGCGTAGAGTTTATCGGCTCCGGATCCTTCAATCTGAACCCTTTCCTTATAGGCGTAGTACCACAGCGGAAAAGCCGTTGGTGGAGCATAATCGTTGTTGCTTCCCTGGTGCGGTTGATAAGGTGTTTCGATACCAACTTCTCAAGCATGATGATGGTGGTGATGCTGAAAGACAAGTGTAGTTGTTGATTCGATGCCAAATGTCGATTGAAGAAGAAGAGACTATAGGTGCGAATCAGTTAAAAAATCAGTACAGGTGTATTCGTCTCATGCAGTTGGTTGGAGCGTTATGCCAGTGAGGTAAGTAGCGGAATTCAGAGGGAGAAGTACTCACAAGAGCCAAAGGGCGGATATCCAAACCGACAACTTCAAGTTGCAGAAACGATGAGAAGTTCTATGCAATCCTACTCAGAAATTTCGAAAGATGGACGCAGAAGAATACCGCTGAAAGTTGACCGTGCTGTGGGTCAAAAGCGAGTCGAATTAGCAGCTTTGCCAAACATGCATTACTTATGGGATGAGCACCACCAAAACCGAACAAACGCATGGACCCAGGACCCACCACAACCCACTCCCAGCCGACCTCGCTACTAGCCCTCAACTACAGCCTGAAACTGCAAATCTTTCAGATTCCAGCTATCCACCGACCCAAGCAAACAAACAAAACAGCGGCCTCCAAAGACTTCAAATTCCACAATCGCCAAATATTCTCCTGGACGGTCGATCCAAAGCAGCATGGATTCCTCTTACGTGTCGATTACCACGCAAACCAACGCAACCTCCGCAGACGCAACTCTCCTAGAAAACCTACTTTCCCACATTACGGCCTCGTTCGATGCCAAAACCAAAGACCTGACCGAAGTCATCTTGGACCAACAAACGCATATCTCTCAGCTCGAAGGCGAGCTCGAAAAGACGAAATGGATCAACGCCAGCCTCCTCGCCGAGTGCAGAAAGCAACACTCAAACCTGAAGGCTCTCGAACTCGACAAGCAAGGTCTCAAAGAAGCGTATAAAGTGGAGTCACAAAGGGTGCTGGCCATGTACAAGGAATTTGTTAGAGCTACAGAACAGCTTTACAAGGATCTGGAGGAGAAGAACAAACGCCTCGACAAGAAGAACAACGACCTTCAGGTCAAGAACGACGCCTTGCAGGATGCAAACGCCCGCCTGGAGAGCAGTATCCAAAGCCTGACAAGGTGGTATGCCGCACCATCTCCCAGCACATCGATGCCATCAGAAGACTCAGAACGCAGACAAACAAAGTCGGAAACTCTCACTCCACCGTCATCGAGTCGATCATCCTCAAAGTTACCAGTTTATCCGCCTCCCGCTCTCCAGGATCCAACTCACGAGCCAAAAGCCAGCACACATCAAACGTCCATCCCCCCTACGACTCAGCCAAAGACGGAATCCGAAGCGATAGCTATCAAAGAATCCAGGACCGAGTCTCTGATCCACCTAGATCCAGTCGACGATGCTCCCAACGTCCCAATCGTGGAAGCAAACACCAAGACGGAACACATCTGGGAGGATATTGCAGCCGACATGACGCATGTTTACAAGCTTTTCGACGTGCAGGTTGTGGCTCAACGACTGGTTCCCTTGATGCGCAGTGTCTCTAGCAAGATTGAGCCATACCGACAGCGATGGAAGGAGAATTTGGTACAGGCTTCGAGGATGTCACAGCAGGTGTTGGAGAATGTCAGTGTGCTGGAGATTACGATGGAAAGGCGGCAGGAAATGTTTGCTATGTTGGTTGGAGAGTTTTTGAAGCAGGAGAATGAGTTGGAAGCGATGAGGGTTATGTGGGGACGGGGTGGTGGTGAGGGAGTTTGAGATTCGGGTTATGGGCCACAGGATGGTGCTGAGGAGGATATGCTTGTAGCAAAGGACAGTGGGATATAAGTATCTCGACCATAGAGAACACGGGTGGATATGTTTTTTTTGCTTTGAATACTTCGAAATATAGGTCCGATTTGACTAAAGAGCTACAAACCTCAACCACTGGCAGACGAGTAACCTGAATGGCGTTGTACTTCAAGACTCATCTCACGTGTTCATGGCATTGTCCATGGATGGCGTGCTACTTGAGGAGGCGACTTCGAATGATTCTCTGAGACATAAAATGAAGGTATATCCAGCCGAAAAGTCCAATTAAGGCCATGCCACATATCTGACCCCATTCCAAAGTGCCCGTCCCGCAAACCTCATCCCAAGCAACCTCAAAGTCAGGCCATGTTAAATACAGTATCTGACCCCATTCCAGAGAGCCCGCCTCGTAAACCTCATTCCAAGAAGCCCAAAGACTCCAAATCGACGGGCTATGCATGTGATTGACATCATTCAAGAAAAACTCCAATAATGCGGGGCGAGCTTCGTGAGCTTAACCAACGTAAAAATAGTTACTTATCTGTATGGTCAACCTGCAGCTGCTTCAAGCATATCGTCCACCATAGAAATGCGTCAATTTGGAACATCCGTTGGCACCTCCGCTCTGAAGTCGAAGTGCGTGTAGAACCTGTGCACGTGTTCGAAACCTCATGAGCTCTTGTAAATAAGCTTAGCAGCGATAAGGAAAGCCGTACGAACGGATCAATGAATCAACATAAACCAAGAAATCATCACAAAACCAAGACAGAAAACTCTTCAATGTACCTGCTGGCCTGCAACAAAGTAAAACCAATCATCTGTGCCGCGACTTGAAGCTCTAGACCTGAGATCATGACCGAAACCCATAAACCTGAATACTTAGATATCCACCGCCGTTAAAACCAATTGCCAACGTGCTTATAAGACAATTTAAAAACAACCACGGCCGGTATTCATAAGCCCAGCTTCCACGGACACCGAAACCGCCAAATACAGTAACAGCCTCTAACCCTGCTGAACAGGCCCTCCACCCTGCCCATGCCCATTAGCATATTGTCCCGTCATCATCGCCTGCAACATCACAGCCTGCCCCGCAAGCTCTGCAATCTTCGCCATCATCGCCCCCTGCCCCAAATCCGGATCAAACCAACCCCCCAAGGCCTTATAAAACCCCAGGTCAAGGGTATTACTCAGAACAATCCAGCCGGTAGTGACAGCGTCGAGATACCTCATCCTAGCCTCCTGACCGGCTGGGGTAGATGTATCAATACTCTCGGGGCCGATAGCTGGGTCAAACGCAGCCTGGAGCTCGAAGAAATCGATACAGTGGCGGATACCGGCGAGCCAAGCGGTGTAGTTGGAGAAGGTGTGGTGGTCGAGGAGTGGGGTGATGTTGAGGGCAACGTGGCGGATGAAGCAGTGGGGACGCCAGTATAGGGAGTTGGTGGTTTGATCCTCCGTCTGGGGCCGGGGACGGGGCCGGGGGCGGGGTGGCATTGGTGCAGTGGGACGGCGCTCGAGAGCCCTTGATCTGGGGTTGGGATGAGGGAAGCTCGTGGAGGAGAATTGTAGAGGGAAAATTCTGGAGAAGTCTGAAAGCCTGTGAAAACCCTTTCGAAGTCGACCTAAGTTGTGAGATGTCGAGGTAGTGGAAAAACGAGGGAACGAAAGAGGGGTAGCCAATCCTTCGCGAGCTTCGGGGTCATAGCTCTCGTCAACGGAGTTGGGAGGGAGAACGTGAATGTCATTGCCGAATTACGGGGTCGTTTCGAGAGGGACTCCCGAACGATCGAGCTGGCTCGCTTAAATTTTAATAAAATTTCGAAATAGGAAGCAGTGACGCCCAGGCTTGCAGCGGAGAAGACCTGAGCTTGGGCCCGTACCACGGTACGGTGCGTAGACGGAGAAGAGAAAGTAAGTGACTCGCGGTTTGAGTGGTCAAATACAAAAAACGCGAATGAAAAGCGAGAATACTTTAATTGAAATAACCGAAAACTCCCCGTTCTTATTCCTCAATATATAACACGCTCTTTGGCACAGGTACAGAACGTTACCGCCCGCCCATACGTAGCATCTCAAGAATATAAAGAAGGAAAAAAAAGGAAGACAAATCAGCAACGGAAGCAGAAAAAAAACAGAAAACAAGCCGCCAACATATTCGCGAAAAACAACCTGAACGCCGGTGCCCTTAACCTTCCCCATAAGCTGTAGCCTGGAATGGAACCATGCTCACTTAGAAATGCCCCGCCGGCCTACCCCCAACACCCCAATCCACAGCAACATCCTCCGCCCACTCATCTCCTCCAGCAGGCTGCCCAGCAACACCTCCGTCCACCTCCTCCTCATCCTCCTTCTCAACACCCATCCAAGCCAAGATGCGTGTGACGGCACTCTCAACCGGTCCGAACGTGATTGGAGTCTGCACACCAGTAACCGAATCTGTAGAGTTCCAGCCGCGTTAGCCCATTCCGATACGAAAGCCCTCGATAAGCTTCTTACCAGGCGCGAATGAGGATTGCCAATACAGTTCATTCTCCATGGACGCAGTTGGGAATTCCGGGAAGGCAGCTGCAGCATAGCATTAGCATGATCCACTCGCAAATTAATGTTACGAAGTGCCGTACCGATGTTGCTGTTAACCTCGACAGTGAGAGACGGAGAGGGATGGACGAGGGGCGAGGCGTTGTTGGTGGCGAGGTTGAAGGCTGGTTACGGTATCGTTAGCAGGCAAAGAGCCGTACGGACGGAGAGGAGAGCTTACTGCGGTTAAAGGAAGATTCGTGGAGGATGAGGAGGGTGGTGCTGTTGGTAATGCCGCCGCGTGGGAACTGAGCTTCGATTTCGTTCACGCCTTCTCCGTCCCCTTTGAGTGCTGGTTAGCAAGCCGCCACTCGCCCGTCGACAGAGATAGCCGTACCGAGCTGCCACACTCCGCCCAGAGAAGAAACGAGCTCCTTCTTAGCCGCAACCTCCAAGATGTGAATCCGTTCAAACTTCACGTCCGGATTAAAATAAGCTTGCGGACGATTCATTTCGGCATGAATGGAGTTCCATTTTGCGCGGGGGAAAGTGATGAGACTCATTGTGCGGGAGTCGTTGTTCGACGCGTTTTGTTTTGATAGTTTGGTTTGCGGGGAGGTGCAGATGTCGTGCTTTGATGCGGATGGGAGGATGCAGGATTGCTGATATGAAAGCCACTTGTGGGC
The DNA here is from genome assembly GCA_003788565.2 of Ascobolus immersus RN42. Taxonomy (NCBI): domain Eukaryota; kingdom Fungi; phylum Ascomycota; class Pezizomycetes; order Pezizales; family Ascobolaceae; genus Ascobolus; species Ascobolus immersus. Next base: position 210,817 of record ML119700.1, read on the forward strand.
TGATGGAAGTTGTTAGAAGTGCGGCTTGACTGGACTGCGGCTGGGGAGGAGGAGAGGGGGGTGTGGCACAGTGGTGAACGGTGGCCGAGTGAGCTATGGAGAGATAAAAACTGCAGTCCTGTAGGAAGTGAGTAGGATTGAACAAGAAAAGAAAGAATACGAACAGAAGCGGAAAACAACATGGGTCGTCGAGAGAGTAGCATCGAGTGAGAAAAGTAACTGAGCAGACAGGAAAAGCACCTCGGGCCGTCCAGAAATAGAAGAAAGAAATCCATTAAGCAAGTGCCCTATTCCCAACGTCTACCTACTCCACCACTTCCAATCCCCACAAGTCTCACCTACGTCGAATACTGCGACAGCTTCTCCCCAATCATCAACCAAGTCGTTGGCGCCTCACTCAGCGTGCTCTACGCGCTGGTACTCGTCGCCCTACTCCCCAGCCTCGGTCTACTCTTCGAATCCTCCAACAACTTTCCCAATCTCCTCCTCAGTCTGGCCCTAATCCCTCCAAGCTTCAACAACGTAATTAAATGCGTCGTCTCATTCTCCATCTCTCCAATATCCGCCAACACGCCCTCCGCAACTTCAATAATCTTGTCAAACGCTGCCTCGACCTCCAACTCGGCGCCGACATGCCAGCGGGCCATGTCTACCTTGAAACCATACTCGACGAGAAAGTCGCCCCAGACGAGGTCGACGTAGAGAAAGAGGTGGCGTTTGCAGGTGTTGAGGTAGGGGGTGTGGAGGGAGGCGGTGAGGGTTGCGGCTTGGCGCTCGAGATGGTTGACGATTTGGGACTTGACGAGAGTGACGGTGGGATGGTCTGGTTTGGGAGCTGGAGAGAGTTAGAAAAGAGAAGATGGAAGAGTGAGAGTGGATACACACGGACGGTGAGTTCGACTTCAATTTCGCCGAATTTGGGGAGGTCGTAGGAGTGGATGCCGTGGAAGGGGAGAGACTGGCTATAGATTAATATTTGCTTGCACTGGAACAACCATACATACCAAACGCCGCTTCTTAAGCAGCATGTCAGTCTTCCACTTGTGAATCATCCGTTGAATCCTCCCAAGGCTGTTTTGGCGTCTCGACCGGCGGCGCGCAACATTCTCCTCCGACTTTGGCGGGCTTCTGATTGAGCCTGTGGGTGAGCTCAACGCCGTATTGCTGCCGCTGATGCTATGGGGCTCTTCGATGATGGTGTATTCCCGCTCGAATCGTCGGCCGGCCATACTAATGGTGAGTTGTTCATCCGAGTCAGCTAAACCGATCGTTAGCAGTTGGACATGGGGGTGTTTGTCAAACGTCTTACGTCTCCTCATAATCCCCAGCTCCCTTGGTCTCGGCGCAAGATACATCACCTGCGGACAAAACGTGACGAAACGCTCCACTCCAACCTCCAGGATCTCCGCAAGAGTAGCGCGTTTGACCAACAGCCTAGTTTCTAGAATTCGGAGTCCATCAAGCTCGAGAACGGCGGGAATGTCGAGCGCGGACTTGAAAGTGACAAAGGCTCGACTAAAGGCAGTGGAGAGAGAATCGCTCGAGAGAAAGTCGGTGCTGTCGGAGCCACTGTGGTTGCCGTTGAGAAAGACGATGCCAGTCACTTTGCGGCCTTCGAAGAGGGAGTGGAGCCAGGCTGAGTTGAGGATGGGGCGGATGCTTTGGATTATGGCGGTGCGGGAGGCGAGGTCGACGATTGTGCGTGCGTGGATGCGGTGGGAGTGGGACATGGTGGATGGACGTCAGCAGGGGATCGAGGCGACAATCCGCTTGTAAATCCAAAACTGACAGAGGGCGGTGCCTCGAGTGGTGGTATTGTTCAGGAATGGAGGTCGGCCGGTTTCGTCAAACAGGAAGGACTGCCAAGACTGTTGCGTTCCTCTTGTTTGGTCTGGGCGGCAGTTGGAATCCCTTCGAATCCGGTCGAGCCGTCCTGCAACCCCCACAGCAACACGCTCGACATGTTGAGAGTCTCCAAAGTAGTGGCTTTTTTCACTTCTACACTTCTGGTTGTCGGCGCCCTCAACTTGCAGACGAAATCCAGACATTCCCTATTTGAATCGAGGACGGTTGTTGAAGAATTTGACGGCAAACAAGAGCCCATTCCTGCGATTGGCGCTAGTGGCTCTTCGACGAAAGCAGAAAATAAATCCACAAACTTTCGAAACAGTTCCCCCTCTCTCCCTCCAACAACCTCAACGAAACCAAACTTTCCATTCCACCACTTCAGAATGCACGCTCTATCGAGTTACTATTCCCATCCTCGAATCTCCTTCCAAACACAAGAGGATGAATATCAGCAACAACTGGAACATCGAGCGGTAAGTCCCACACTTCCCTCCTCTATTCCTCTCCCCTTCGCCTCTTTCTAACTCCCCAATAGAATATGGCAAGACACCACCGCCACAGTCCCATCCACCAAAACATCTACACCCACCACCTCAGCAAAACGATCTTCCACCCCCACCAACCTCGCGCTCCACCTCCCGACCCCGAGAACCTCGCCCACCTCCAAGCAACCCTCCGCCCCGTCCAACGCACCCTCCCCACCCGTCCAATGGAGAATCCCAAATTCTGGACGCACCCCTCCCTCCAAATCGAAAACGTCGACCCCGACGCCGACGGCCACATCATCATGGGACCCTTCCGTTCCTACCGCGCCAAATTCATCCTCCTCCCAAGAATCGACTGTGAGGATGTGGAGGGAAGGAGGAAACGCAATCTCGGGTATGCCTTTATCTTTTTTAAGAATGAAGAGGGGCGTGATAATGCCGTGAAGGCGTGGGAGGAAAGGTTGCAGGTTGCGAGGGTGGATTTGGTGCCGGTGGAGGTGGATGAAGTGGATGAGGAGGTGGAGGAGGGGGAGGTGGTGGAGGATGAGTTTGGGTTGGATGTGCCGGGGGTTGTGAGGGCGGAGTATTGGGAGGGTAAGGAGAAGGAGAAGGAGGATCCGTTCTGGGACCTGGGTTGGTGGGAGGCTAGGGTTGAGCGGGTTTTGATTGAGGATTGAAGATGGAGGCTCGGCGCAGATATGCTTATGATTTTGCTAGACTTTTACGCTTCGGATTTATGGATTATAATGCTATTTATTATTTCTTCAGGATATCTGTTCCGTGCTCTCTATATCTCTTAGGAAGTTTAGTTTCTTTTAGGCCCAACATCTCTTATCTTCCGTGGTTCACATCTTGCGGCCCCCAATTTCCTAACATTTCTCCACTGAGGCCCCCGATTTCTTAACCATTTTCCTCGGTCCCGTCATGATTCGTCTCGATAGCAGACTCTTTCAATAACTTCCTACTAATCCTACTTATTATACCGCTTACTCCCCATTTCTTCTCTTCCAACTCATTCTACATCTGACATCACAACGTTACAAACTTATCCACATTCACAAAAATGCCACGCGACCTCACCATACCCAAGGGAATGAGCCCGAATGAGTTTATAGCCATGATAAGGGCGAATCCCCGGCTCTTAAGCTACCAGGGGACCTCCAATATAGGTAAGTAAGAATCCATGTACTTACCTAAGTACTTAGTAGGTGCTTTCAAAGGAACATCGACTGACAATTGTGTTTAGACCCAGCAACTATCCCCGGTAGGAGAGGACGACATCCGCTTGACTCGAGGGGTCCTCCGGAGAGGGACGAAAATTTGAATCGAAACGGTCAGCAGCAGAGAGGACGTAGGCAGCAGCAGAATAACGGTCGTGGAGGCCGCGACAATGGTGACAGTAGCTCGGGGAATCCGTCGAATTCCAATCAACATGCTGATCACCCGAGGGAAGGCCAACGGGGACAGCGCTACCACAATACCCGTGGACGCCGTAATAATGCCAACTGGGCCCCACGGATGCCAGTGGGACCCTGGAGACAGGCAATAAACAACAGCCAGCCGGTCGCGCAGGCGGCTGTCAGAACTCACGCCCACGAAGAACCAGTAGCTGCCAGGCCTCAAATTCGAGACAACGCTCGTGGAGGTCGGGCCTTCAACCGCCACAGAAACACGAGCGCAAGTCCAAGGATGCCCGAAGGGTCCTGGAAAGAAGCCCAAATCCTAACCTACAACGCCCTTCAAAACGCTCCAAGCCATCCCCAGCGCCGAACCCACGCCCGAGCTACACCCCAAGACCAGAAAAACACCCCGCCGCCAACCACCTCTTTCCTCCACCTCCCCTTCGAGCTGCACCTCCAGATTTCCTCCTACCTCCCGGGTGTCAGCAGCTTCCTCGCCCTGCAGAAAACCTGCAAATCCTTGCTCACCGCCTACTCCCACCCCCACAACCTCCACCTCCAAAAAGCCCTCGCAACCCGTCTCGCCAGAGAACTTATCTGGGCTTTCACCCTCCGCATTCCAACGCCTGCTCGGCCAACACGGGCGCAGCGGGATAAAGAAGAAGAGGACCCCGAGCACTACCGGCACGTCAAAGAAACCCGCGAGCACGACAAGACTCTCCCCGAGACACAGAAGCTGTCGCCAGGGCAGGTCATGGACATCCTCCTCACCTTCAGCAAGGCCGGAATTATGGCCTTCGTAGAGGCGTGGCGCGGAGAGATTGACAGGACCCCAGAATGTGTTCGCAATGTCGATGTCTTTGGCAGGGGTGTTAACGGGTTTAAACTCCAGCTCCTTGAAGGCAGTATCCTTGCACTCGCCAGGGATAAGAAGGATGAAGAGAAGATTCTTTCAGGGCTCGAGGCACTGGTCGAGAGCTTCACGCCCTACGCCCCGCCTTTCAACACCGGCACCAAAGACTTCAATATGATCTTCACCGCCCTTGCCACGACGCAAAACATCCCGGCCGCTCGCATCATCCAGAAGTGTCCGTATTTCGACCTTAATGAATCAGTGCCGATGCTCGCCGCCAGCCCGCTGTACAAAGCATGTCAAGCCGGCAATGTTGAGTTTGTGCGCTACCTTGTTGATGAGGCTGGGGTGCTGCCGTATTTGTTTGGGCCAAGTGAGCATAACAAGGCGGCCGAGGAGAGGCCTATGGATGAGGTTTCTGTGCTGGATGCGGTGCTGGAGATGCCAGCTCAGGCGGAGGAGAGGACGGGGGAGATGTTGGAGAGGAAGGTCGAGATTCTGGAGGTGCTGTGTATGGGGAAGGCGGGAATTGATGCGGTCTTGCTGAGTGAGGGTAAGTTGAGGGGGGAGTGGAAGACGGTTCTGCCTGTGCCCCATGGGGCTGGAGAAGCTACTGCGGAGGATTTGGCGGGGAAAATGCGGATGCTGAAGATTGGTGGGTGCCAAAGCCGTAAGGGAGTGGAAGGGGACGGGCTAATGACAGGGGCAAATACTGGGGTAGCGAACGGGGACGGGAAAGGAAAAGGCCGGAGTCGACGGCATATAAAGAAGACCGCACCGAGGGAGGAAGCCCTGCCGAGGGAGCGAGTTGTGCCGAGGGAAGACGTTGTTCCGAGGGGGAGGGGAGCGAGGAGAAGTCCTGCTGACAACGGAGGATCGACGCTGGGCTTTACGAATTATGATTATGAATGCCTGAGTTAATCTTGTGAGAAAGCTATGGCAAGTATCGGGGCCGGACCCTTTTGGGTGCTGGCCCTGTTACAAATGTCGAGGAACTGGCTTTTGAAAATGGCAGATGGCCGCTTCAACTGACCGTAGAAAGGCTTGTCCTGTGGAATAGGAAATTAGCGGAAAGCATAAAGTATAATAGATCAATTAATCCATAAGCATTCCCGTCTTGTTGTTTATGGTTCCCTTTTACTCGTGAGTCCAAAGGACGAAAAAAATAGATTCATCGCATTGAAAGAAGATGACTCCGGGGTGGGAGGAACTCGACGGGGGACCCCGTTCATGCGGTCAATAGCGGCGTTAAAAAGACGGGTTCAAGGCCGCATATGCCTAAATGTATTTGGATTAGTCCGACTCCGATGATTCTGTACAAGTCTTATTTGTATTGAAAGAGTAAGTAGCGAAGGCGGAGCAAGCATACGGTAGAACGAGCATGCATAAAAGAGTATCTTTAGAGTGGGTGGTTTACGAAATTTGAAATCGTGGTCGCCTGCCTCGGGGGCGTGGGTGCGCTGCATTAAGAGAGGTCTCCAAGATGAAACTTCCTTCAACTGCAAAAACAAACAAAGAAACACTCGTATTATCCGCAACACCATTGTCTCTCCGACTTTCGCCATTCCTGGTAGCCCCACCGACAACACTCTCAATCCAAATACGACAGGCGTAGCATCACTTGCAGCCCCAAATCCAGCAATGGCTACCGCCCGCAATCCAGCCAAACCTAACACAGACCCAAACCCAGTTTCTGACGCTCCTGCCGCCGAATGGGACGGCATCTGGACCCCCTGCTACAAAGGCCCCATCCCACTCGAGTACCTTCAACATCTCGAAACAGCCCAGCCACGTACGTCACTTCATTCCAAGTCCAGCATTGCTCTCTCTCTCTAACCACATTCCAACAGCGCAACTCGTCGGACCCCTCTCGAAAATCCTCAAAAGATTCGCCAAAGACCGTTACCATACAGAAGTTTCTCTGCTGGTGGGCCATCCTTGCTCAAACATCAAAGACGAGATCTGCAGTATTCCGAGTGGCGTCCATCCTGCTTGTTTTCTGGTTGATGGGTTGGAGAAGGACGGGATGATTCCGCCTGGATATGACGTGTTGAAGCGCGAATTCGAAAGAGAACGGTTGATGAGCTTTCTTGAGGAGGAGTAGGTTGATGTCGTAGTGATTGGGTCCGGAGAGGAATTGGATTTGCCGGAAAATCGGGAGGGGAAGCATAGGAAGTCGAGGAAGGCTCGCAAGAGAGGCGGAAAGAAGAAGTAGGCAGTGGTTCAAAGTGCTGAGATGGACTTCTCTCAAGTTTGCGTAGCGGTTAAGGATATATATTATATACTGCAGCAAATCAAATGGGTTTATTACTAGTAGTCGATGCGGTACCCTCCGCTGTATACTCCCTCCAAATGACCTCCTATTCTGCTACTACAATGTCAGATTACAGTAATTTTGCTCAGTCACAAAATAGGGCTGAATAACAGTTCAGGATTGCCCCGTTCTTAGTCTCCACGAAGTGATAAATTTGTGTGGCGGTGCTGCATGGGCGATGAAACTGAAAAGAGCACCGTGAAGTCTGGAGCTCAAGCTGGGGCAATTTGACCAGAGCTGGGGATGAATTTCTGCGCCAGAGCCTGTAAGAATCACAAAACAAGAACTCTTCAAATCAGTGATAGTCTCCAATATACCTGTCAAATCTCACTCCACCTTCGGCATCACCCCCGTCCTATTCCACTCTGCAAACCCCCTCGCCAAATTCTCGCTGATCCGCACCCACCGATCCTTCACATACTCCTCCGCTCCATATTCCTTCGCCTTCTTCTCCAGTGCAAGCACTTCCTTCACATCCAAATCGTCCTGACGCCTCGTCTCCACATGCATCTCCCAAAACAAGAACTGCTTTCTTCTTTGTTCGAACCATTCCTCAGCCTCAACCAGCCGTGCCTCTTTCTGGTCGATGTTTTCCGCAGTAATGTTTTGTGCGTAGTTGTACTCGGGGTGAAGGTTATCGTACGGCAATGAGCCAGGCTCGCTCCATTCGACGTCGTAGTTGGGACGGAAGGCGAGGAGCTCGGCTTTGAGGATTGCGAGGCGCTTGCGGAGGAGGAGTTTGCGGTCGTGGAGGGTAAAGTCGCGGCGTTCCAGGCGGTGTTTGCGGAGGGAGAGTGGTGTTTGTGGGCGTCGGAGGCTGGGATTGGGCTGTTTCAGCGGGTTGGGCATCTTTCTGAGAGGGCTGCAGTGCCTTGGCCGTCAGTTCTGTTTGCTATGTCAATAGATGAGTTTGTACCTTCGTTTGCGCAGGCCTGGTTGCGGTATAGAATGGTAATCAGTGATTTTCTGTTCTTTGCGCAGGGTTGATTGCAATAATGGGTCAAAATCGAGAGGTGCTAGGTTGAAGCTGTAAATCGAAACTCAGGGCATCATATTTTTTGAGGGAATTAGGGGGTGTCAAGAATGGACAAGGCATGCACAAGGCAAAAACAAGAGTTACAACTAGTGGAGCGAGGAATGAAGCCCCTGGAAGATACAATGTTACTATTCTTACCCTTCAGCAAGCTGTGAGCAAGGTACGAAAATAGTACTCTATCCTATATAATCACTAACGAGAAAGGCTCTTGCAACAACTTGGACGTATACTTAAGTAAGTACTTAGTAGAAGTGTACCCATCTTCCAAAATGACCCATCGCTGGCAACTCTAATCTTCCTTAAACACAGCTACAAACTCCTCCAAATGGCGTTGTTTATCCGTGTCTGGTGATGACATTGCCTCACTAAATTTCACCCGCGCCTCAAACTGGTTCTCGGCTTTCCGCAAAACGTCCCAGGCCGTTGCCAGCTTTTCCTCTTCTTTCAACAGCATATTCTCCTCCCTCAAGACATTTCTGGCCGTAATATTCTCGGTAAAAGTGGGCGTCGTCCATCTCGCGATCAGGTCAATCATCTTCTGGTTGCCCTTGTCGCCAGCGACTTCATCATGATAACGATAACGGGTGACAGCCTTAGCCAGAAACTCTTGATGACGAGCGGTGTAATCCTTCTGCTTCTGCTGGAGTCGCGAAATCCGTAACCGAAGTGGTGGATATGGTCCAATGGCTGCTGGATCCGGCCTTATCATCCCTTCGTCCTCCAAAATCTTCCTTTGCCGAACCAGCTCTTCTTCAGAGACACCCAAGCGCCTGAAGTGGTCCTGCAACGCGCTAATCTCGGACTCGCAGCCTCCTTCTGACCCATTATCGTAACAGGAAAACTCGCCAGCCGCAAACGCATCCAATATGCTCTCACTGGCCGTTATGGCTGATCGAGTTTCTTCAAACCACTCCTCAAATGCCTGTAGCCTCTTTTCGTGCTGGAGAACCGTCGTGCTGGTTAGAGCAGCGTTGAGATCGGGACGTATGCGTGGGTCCTCCAGTTCAGAAACTGCCGTGCGTAGGTGTTCCACTCCCTTTGGAGTTACAGTGCGAGGGTCGTTCACCATTGCCATTTCCATCTCGTCAGCTAGTGAACGCATCCGTTGTGAGAAGGTGCTTAGGCGAGCGATGTAGTTGTTTTGGCGAGATCGGAGGCGAAGAATTCGGGCTTGGAGGCTGGATTTTGGTGGCATGGCGAGCTTCGGGGAAAAAGCAGTAGATTAGCGTTTGCGGGCGAGAGAAGAAAGGAAGCAAGTACGAGATATACTTCTTACTGGTGGGTTGGTGGCTTTGGTGTTTTCCGATGCTGAAGAGAGTTGAATTGTTTGTGGTGTCGAAGAACTCCAGTGGGTGGGCCGCCAAGTCTGTATTTTGGGCAATGGGAACGCTGTTTCACGAGAAATATGACGCGTCAGTAACCAGTCTACGCCTTGCAAACGCAATCAGCAATCCGCATTCTCTTTCTCCCGTCTCACTGCACTGACCGATTTCAGTACAGCAAACTCCACGCCTTCCAAGTTACTTCCACCCTCGCTCACGGCAACCTACGGCATCACTGTCAATATTTCCTTTACTTTTGGCATTTTCTTTCATTCTCTCGCTTGCAAATACTTACCTTCTCCAAGTACGGCCTGCACGGCTCCACGATCTTGTCCGAAACGTCTTGCTACAGTTTACCCCAAGTTCCTCGATGAAAGCTACAGGCGCAACCTTCCTTCCGGCCGCCTTCAGCATACTCTGCCATCATGCATCAGCCTGCAAACTGTCGTCAGAAGCGTTCCTTTGTTCCTGCATGATCATCTTCTGAGCGTAAGTCACCTCTTCCCAGGTTTGAAGTCGCTGTTGGAGGAGAAAGCGACAATCTCTTTCGATTACAACGATAATGATCAAAGGCAGGCTGGAGATGGTCAACAAAAACACGATTTGGCAGTCGGTCGGACCGCCACAGACACACAATACTACGCAGTTGAGAGCCCTCACGCGCTGTTCGAGCATCAAACTTTGTCCGTCCGACTAGCGCTGATTCAGTGCGCTAGAGAATACACCACGGGAGCCTCTTTCGCAGCACAAACGATAATAACAATGGCTGCCTTTACATTACAGCGGCTTCCTTTCGAGGCGCCCAATGCTGAGAGCTCCAACTACTGCGTCGTAGGTTATGATGCCCATTTCGTCCCGCACTAATACGGCCTAGTTTCAGGTTTGCAAACAACAGCCCGTCCCAACAGCAGACTGTTTCAGCCCTGCGCTCGCCAAAGAAGGATTTCGGTTCGCGATCGATCGGTCTTGCTTCAATATAGGTACCCTCTCCACGACGGCGCCAGAAAAGAAGAAACTACCAACGAGTGCCTACTTTGGTTGCGATTAAATGGTTAATTCGCAACGAATCCCGGTACCTGTAGTTGGTGCAGCTTCCTCGGCACTTCGCTTACGGCTAGTGGACCCCGAAAAGCTGAAAAGCGAGGAAATGGCTCATATCCACTGCGCTGAGGTCCCGGGCATTTGAATCCCACGGAAGTAACGTCTTTATCTTTTCACCGCGGAATCCGCTTTTGGAGTTGGTTGTCGTACAACGTTCAAGTGCGGACCGGCCAGGAGGAGGTCTTGCTCATTGAGTGGTTTAGAATTTGGCGCACATTCAAGTAGTTAATTGCGAGCAAAGTTATAACAAAAAATACAAACTTTGTTTAAACTTTTTGCTTTCTTTTGACCTCTTCGGTGTCGAAATTCCAAACCTTCCTGGCAGAAATCGTTGATGTGGAAATGTCCCAGATGTGCTAGCTAAGTACTCTTAATCCCAGAGTTTAAAATGGCATTCGAAACAATCTTACCGGAATCTGAAAAGGCGGGATCTTTGATTTCGACCATCTTGGAAGCTGCTCCGGTCAGAGGCGGTATTCTTCAGCAGGCAATCATCGTGCTGGTCACGGTTTGCCACGGTGCTTGTGGGGAAGGACCTTCCCGATATTTCCTTGAGGCTTGCCTCCAGTACCCCTAAAAGGTCTGATTCCCTGCCATTTTGGTACTCTGAACCATCTTAGAAGGCGAGGGAGATTCCGAGCAAGGTAGGAGTGGTACTCAAGGGCTTTCTCATTCTGGCTGAGGCTAAGATTTGGCAGGCAAGAGGACCTCGATGGTCAACCGCTTCAGCACGTGCAGTGCGTTTGCTGTACGTCATTTCATGGTTTTGTCCTGGTACAACCTTACCTGGCTGAGTTGGATCCTGCCTTGGCTTCTACCGGTAACGGCTGGTGAGGCACCTGCCGTTTCTCCCGTTCACACATGTTGGCTTTTGCCTCATCATCCCTTTCACCTTCCTGCAGCATCCTAGCTTATCGCACCTAGATACTGCATCTTAAAAAGGCTTTTCTTTGCTCGAAAGATTCTTCCAACCTTACTTGTCTACCTCTGAAAGTTCACTTTTCATCGTCTTCGAGGAGCTTCTTTGAAACCAACAAGGCAAACCGACGCATCCCTTGAACCCCAGTTCGCCTTTTTCACCTCACTCCTCGCTCTCGTTTCTTCAACTGCTTTCATTTCTTTGCTCAGCACCGATCACGATGTGGTCTCTCGCTATGCACCTGTTCTTCGGCCACCTTTTCTTTTTTCTCTTTGCCCTCTTTACCAACGTCGTCTACGGTGATACCGGCCCGCCAACATCAATTGCGTCCTGCGAGCCGTTCCTTAGGGATGGTTATTTCACCGTTCTTTACACCTTTGATGGATTTGAGGAGGTATGCAGATGCTTTCTGAATACAACATTGGACGCTCTCACTAACGCTCACATAGACGACCCGCAACATGTTCAACTACCTGCACGGTGACCATATTCAGTTTGAGGTTCAGTCCAATTACTCTCATCCGGCAATAAATGGAGCGACTTTGCGTTTTCCAGGACCAAATATGCCGACTTTGAAGGACTTGGACAAGCTGCCTTTCGTTCGACATGCAAACTATGACTTTATTATGGACGCGGGATGCAACTACGATCTCTCGGAAGAGACGACGCCCAAGCCTCCGGGCCCCTTCAAGATCGACGACAACAGAAGAGGCTTCCAGAAAGTACCAAACTTTCATTCGCATCAGCCACTGAAACGCAGGACACACAAGGATCCCCTCGGTGACTACAGCGCGACTGTTCATGCAGCGACTGGCGTTTCTTACTTGCACAGCTTGGGCTATACTGGAAAGAACATCAAGATCGCTTTCATTGACAGCGGCTTTTCTCTGCACGACGGTTATTCAAGGCTCATCTACGACAAATTCAACTTCGCCAGCCAGAGTGAGTAAACTCTACGCATATCTCCATCAGTCGAGCATGGCTAACTCTTGCTTTACAGGCTCTGATATTGCTCTTGACGCAGGATTCCGAGATGCCCATGGCGACCATGTCGTTGGCGTTGCAGTCGGGAGTACAACTCATATGCGAGGGGTAGCATACGAATCTCAGATTGCTCTGTACAAGATCAAGAATGATTACCAACCGTTCGCATTCTCTAACGTCGTAGACGCCCTACAACGTGCTTACAAATATGAGGCGGATGTTGTGAATTTGAGCATTGGATTAGCTAAGGTAAGAATATCCGTCGCTCCCACTTTTAGTTAGTATCTAACTTTTTACTAGGCTTGGTCGAGTGGGCCCCAAGAGACTCTGGAGGCTCTAATCAAATCTTCGCTGGAATCAGGTAGCGTCATTGTCGCTGCTGTTGGAAACAGTGGAAACCGAGGCCCTGCGTCACTGTCAAGCTACGCCGCATCTGAAGGCAGCATCGCCGTTGGAAGTGTCGCTTTACCTTGGATTCCAGGCTACCAAATTCTCGCCACCACTACAGCGGACGCTAATAATTACAAGCACATCGTGAGTTTACCATACGACAGCTCGTTATATATAATGGCTAATAACTTTAGGTTTATTCTTTCGGATCCATGAGAAGTGACCCTGGGAGGTTTCCGGTCAGAGTGCTACAGTACCACCATGCCGTCAACGGAGTTACAACTGCGTCGTTCGTGGTCGATATTTGTGACGCAGGTATGCGGACTTTGGCCTTGCTTGAGATTGGGCAAAAGGCAAGAGGCCATTTTCTTTTGGTTCAGATGACTTCGGATGATAAAAAATGCCGGGATGCTGTATGGGAAGTGATCACAAGTACGTCAGCTGAAGGCTGCTTTGTTTATGGGCATAAACCAACACTTCCCTTGCCGTGGCAGAAGAGACCGGACGTGCTGCCTCTTCCTGGTGTCGGTGAGTTTTTACCTACTTCACTGAATGGTATTCATTGCTGACGAGCTTCTAAGTTGGTTACCTCTCTCGAGCAGAAGATGTCGACTGGATTCTTAGCCGATACCGAGCCAATACGATGGTGACATTGGTGTTTCCCGGAAAGGAACTAACGCCAGTGATGGCAGTCCCAGTTAACGATGGGTCGACCATAAAAGTTTGAACACCGCTCGGTTTCCAGCCATTCATGATGCTAACTTTTTCATTAGTATGATGGCAGTTCTTCAATGGGCCCAACCTACGACCTTTATAGTACCGTCAATCTTTTAGCACCCGGACGAGACGTGTTCACAGTCTCTGGAGCCGATTACGACACCTACACCGTAGCGTCTGGAACATCATTTGCTTCAGTGAGTTTGTCCCAGCTTGACAGCTTTGTAGTTCCTTTCTAACCACTGCTCAGCCATATGTTGCCGGCGTCGTCGCCCTCTTCCTCGAAGCATCCAAGACATCAGGCCTTCAGTTGGATCGAACGACGAGAGCCGACCTCGTCAGGAGCAAGGTGGCTACTATGGGCCGAAGGCTACCCGGTGATGGTGATGTTGTTGAAGAAGACATCTTACAATCCGGAAGTGGTGTTCTCAAGATTGACAACGGCGGACTCATCCCATCCTTCGTGACTCCATTCACAATCAACCTCAACGACAGCAGCAATGCTCGGTCAACAATAATGGTCACATATTACAACTACAACAGTCTGGCTGTCGATGTTACGTTCTCATTTTCCGTTGGCTACGGTGGGTGTCTACTGGGCTTTTGCGGGAGCTCGCGGATACGTCGGAGTTCCAGCATGGTGGCCAGTCAGCATATCTCGACTCTCGCTATCAGGCCATTCACCAAACGGCACATCGAGTTAACGTTCAATGCACCGGCTCCGCCAGCGGGATATTCGTCATTGATACCAAAGTTTTCTGGAACGATTGAAGTATCAGGTTCCGATGGTACAAGCTTACGGGTTCCCTTTTTTGGTGTGTCTTGCTCGATACAGGGTGATGTCAAGCTCATGACGGATATCCCGACTTTGGTTTGGGGGTCTCACACTTTGCGCTCCGGAAGAATCATATCTCAAGCAAACCAGGACAGCTGGCCTATTTTGACTGTAACTGCAAGTTGGGGGGTCAAACGCCTGATAATCGATTTCATTTCGGGCAGTGGAACTTCTTTTCCTATCAAAGACGATTCTTTTGTCTCTCATTTCGGTATACGTTTTGGAGCCGCAGGAAAAAACGACGACGTCGATTCTTGCTACAGGGAGAAGTTAACTGGCTGGTATTTGCGAAACGCGAATCCTTTTGATTGGAGACCTCTGCCGACTGATCTACAAGCCGGTCGACGGCCAAGCTACAGGGTAAGGGTTCGGATGCTCGGGGCTTTCGGAAAGGCTGAGCTGGAGGCGGATTGGGAAGAATGGACAAGTGCGCCATTCTTGGTGGAGGTTTAATACAATATTATCAGCTTTTACCAAAGTAGTGGATTTAGGTCTCACCAGATTCGTTCGTCGAAGATTGGCTGGATTTGACATGGTGGCTGGGAGGGTTATCTGAGATTGGCATGAACAGCTACATGTTGGCTGGGTGGTTATCTGAGATAGGCATGAACAGCTTTTTGTTTGGATATCTCCCTGGCTGCCAGTGGTTTACGATTTGGGGGCCTGGTTGATTAGGGGGATTCATTTCGATTTGTATATTCTTATGTGGTGCTAATGAATAATGGATCTTCTAATTGCAACGCGGTATGTGTTTAGAATCCACTTCGGATCTTGAAGCTTTACTTCACGTACTTAGAACTAGTACCTACTTAGTAAGTTAAGTACATAGAGCGTCTTGATTGGCATCTTTACTTATTCTCCTTCCTTCCTGGATCCATTGGTGAGGCGCTCTACTGAAGACTGTATATGTAAAAATCGTTTTGAGCCGCTTTAACGCCTTCCAGACTTTTTAAAACGCCGCTAGTGATCGCCTCCGACTGTAAAATGGTTGCTGAAATGCAGCTCATGTTCCGCAGCGACTGATAAGGTACATTGAGCGCGTTCAGTTGCGAGTAGAACTTAGAGAAGAGGCTTTCGATCATCGCAGCCGTCGCAGGCGTTTCTTGACTCTTTAAGTAAATTAGTTGAGAAATACACAAGCATGGAAGACTCCACCTCCGTTACACAGACTGCGCGCTCGTCGAGCACTACGATGAAGCGGTCGGGTATGATCTGCACTTCCCCGCTGTATTCGCTCTGATACCGAAAGCCATTGGTAAATGAACTTATCAAGAGTAAAGCAGCAGCAAATGGAAAAATCGTTCTGTTACAAGGCGTGCGC
This sequence comes from Ascobolus immersus RN42, assembly GCA_003788565.2. Taxonomy (NCBI): domain Eukaryota; kingdom Fungi; phylum Ascomycota; class Pezizomycetes; order Pezizales; family Ascobolaceae; genus Ascobolus; species Ascobolus immersus. The sequence goes on from ML119700.1 coordinate 226,342, forward strand.
ATCTTTGTCGACTGTGTGTATTAAGCTTGAACCAGCAATATTGCAGTACCAGCTCCGAGTCGCGGTCGGATTGTGCAATGATTCCGACGACCAGAAGTGCCCCGGTAGGCATTTAATAGAATTTAACATCAAACGCCTTCTCCCTTAGGTATGTATGCGAGGAGTGGCACCTCCGGAAATGAAAGGGTACGGATTCCGAAAACCTTGCTTCCTTCAGAGCCTTGACAAAACTGCTCAGTATCCCGATCAACCGTGCATGCGACATAAGTAAGGTGCTTACAGCAGCCAGGCTTGTCAAGCTGCAATTGCGACCGAAGTTTTAGCACCTAAGCGATTGGCCTAGTTGTCCGCTTCTACAGACCCTGATACCCACTATTCGATTATTCGATCACCTACTAAGCACCGCGCCCTTTGTCGATTTTGCGCCTCGGTGCAATGTTTCAACAAAGCCAATATTGCAATGCACAGTAAAAGTTAAGCTACTTAAGGTTAGGTAAGTAGCAAACGAACGTTTTGTCTTCATGAAACTGGGCAAGCTGCATTCCGCCGCTCCTCAACAACATTTTTGTTCGAAATGAATCCCTTTGCAAGTAGGTATGTTTCACATCCGTCGCTCCCGTAATGCACATGCAGCTGCATTGCGAAAGAAGAAATGTCTGATTTTTTTTCCACAAGCTCAGCTATCCACTAATTTCAGCGGGCATAACCCCCCACAATTCTGGTGCTGAGTTCTTGTACGGTCACCGCTACGCAGCAATTTTCACGACGCCCTCTACAAAAAATATCGTCGGAACACGCTTTGCGCTTTGGACTGGGAACGAGGCTACGGTCACCGGCTGTGTCAACCCTTCTGCCGATGCACCCCTTCAACCTTCAAACGATTATACGTCTCAGCAATCACCTACGATCTATCGAACTATTACCTGCAAAGCAACATCCCTCTCAACGATATCTGAAACCTTTACCGATAAATACAACAAATGCGACGATCCATTCTGCAAGTCTTACAGCCAGCATTTTGCAGAACGCTTTCAGATGTTTGATTGCATGCTCCCCGCGGACTTTTGCAAGAAAGAGTCTGAAAGACAGAGAGGAACCGGCTTGGGATGCACATTGGGAAGGATGAAAGACCGCCATTCTACTTAGCTGTGGTCGCTCTTGCTTACCTAGTTCCTTTCTTTGTTTTGCACAGTCTCCGAATTCGTGGGCACCTCTCCTTCCTTTGTTTCACACCTACTCGCAAACACACTTCCAACGTGGGTCACCATTTTTTCTGATCGGATCCTCGTCTCGTTTTCCTTTCAACCGCACACAACATCCGCCACTCGCACCTGAATGGTATCTCTTCTACAAGCCCTCGGTATCATCTGGCTCTTTATGTCTTCTTCTCACAGACTCCTTTGGCTGCATCCAAAAGCAATCTTGTTTTCCCTTCTCCTGTCCACTTGGGGCTACATTCTTGCCGCATCCTTGTTTCCAACGCATTCCTCAATGGCGGTTGCTTTTCAGCCTGTTTCCGGTTTCGACTTTGAGCGTTTGCTTTCATTGAGCTGCATTATCCTCACCTGTCTCGTCATACGACCAATCGCCATCAATCAGAGTCGCGGTCGCCCGTCGGGTTTCATCACTTTCTGTATCATGTCACTTTCTCTTCATTGTTGGGTCATTTCTGGGTTTCAAACGGCAGCTCAGCAGGCAACCACGGCATCCTCCGGAATAATGGTGAATGCCCTCGATACATGTCCTTCGGCACCCCAGCTGTACTACGACGCCCTCTTGAAAGTAACAAGGATTGGCAGCTTGCACCAGGCAGGACTCGCCGGAGAGGGGATATCAATCACAGTGATAGACAGTGGACTGGACGCAGAACACAGTGGCTTAGGTGGAAAGGTTGTTACTTCTTGGGATTGTTACATTGATGGTATGGCAGCTGCAGCCCTTCTACTCTCGTTCTTGCTAACCCGGTCTGTAGGCCCGTTGATGATGCATCCGAATATTATGACACATGGTATGCAGGTTGTTGGCATTATCGGTGGTGATGGCACTGTCGTTAAAGGCCTAGCAGCAAAGTCAGAGCTGATGTTTGTGGGAGTACGTGATGCGAGTCTCAGGAAGGCGGCTGATGAAGAGGATAAAATCAAAGAAATGGATGCTTTGTTTTGTGCCTTGGAGAAATCAATCTTGAATGAGCAAGATTTTGTTTCACTTAGTAGGGGGCTCCCATGGGTAAGTGAACTCCACGCGCATGCACTACTGAGTTACACTGGACGTTGCGCAGCAAGATTACCGCTAAGTGGGGACTCGACCTGAGGCTCATACTGGATGGGAATCGCTAACTAATTTACTTTTTGTTAGGGCTGGAGTGACGGGCATCCCTTGTTTGCCCTCTTTGAACTTGCTTTCCAGTCTGGGACTTTGATCTTCCAAGGCGCCGGGAATGATGGACTTCTTGGAATAGCCAGCAACTTTCTTGGAACGACCAGTCCCTATAGTCTTTCGGTTGGGAACTACGATCAAGGTATCGAACCTGCATTTCCTGGTGTGCTGTCAGCACGCGGCTTAACCGATAGAAAGATTGTAAGTTTTCCTCTCTCGTTCTGTATTCAATGATGATTCTAACTCTTGTCATAGAAATATCGGAAAGCTGCGTTAGTTCCTGAAGTGCAGACTTTTTTTATCAAACCATTATACAAAGCGCTCGAACAGCCTGATGGGTCAATAAGCTACGATCTGATGGATGTTTGCAAGCTTGACATCAGTTTAGTTGCACCTTTAAGCCGTTCATCTATCCTGCTTCTCGTCGATTGGAAACTTGGTCCAGAGGATCCTAGATGTTTTTCGAACATTCACGCGATCATCAAAAAAGGGTATGCCGGCTGTGTTCTTAGAGGAACTGATCTTCCTAACGGCTACATCTTTATGGAACAGTTTGGCGATAACTGGGGTACTATTCTATTGCCCGTGTAGTGATTTTGCTAATCTTCATTGTAGTTGGTACGCTTTCAGATACTTCTGATTACGAGTTTATCTTAAAGGCGTGTCCTGGAGGTGGACAATTGTGCCGGACCACTCAGCTTGTGACCGAGCCCCTAGTCGCTGAGACAATAGAGGCGTTCAAGTCAGCTCCTATGGTATGCTACGTTGCTGTAAATTGCGTAACCTAACTAATGTTGTCTGCAGCTATTTCCGGAGTCTTCCCGTGGCCCCAGTTGGGATCTTCATTTTGGTGTTGATGTTTTGGGCCCCGGCCAGAACATTCTTACCCTTTCTGGCTCAGGAGAAAATGGATACTCCGTTATGTCGGGCACATCAGCTGCTGTGGTATGCTTGACCCTTGCAATACCATATGATAGTATGCTGACAATATAATCTAGCCCGCTGGTGTTGCTGGCGCAGCCTTGCTTAAATCCTCGTTGGATAAGAACCTCCGGAGCTCAGACCCAAAGACCATGAGAAGTCTGTTGATAACAACTGCGAATCCTATTCAGGCCACACAGAGTATCGAATGCCCTCATAACGACCTGAAAGAAGACCCGTTTACGCAAGGAGGTGGTGTCTTTGATTTTCTTAAAGCCTCCAAGTCCCAAGTCCGAATTGAGCCATCTCAGATCTACCTCAACGATTCGGTACACTTTAAGGCTGACTGGGAGTTATTGATCCAGAACGTTGGTGATAAGGATATTCAGCTTCGGGCTTTGCACGAACCAGCGGCCGGCCGATATGTATTCGAAAGGTTGCCAAGCTTTCTTAACAAACCCTGTCCAGACCCTCTCCTGAGAACAACTGTCACGTTCGACGATGGAGTTCCCGACGAGCCAAAAAGCATTCTCCTCACTGCTAAGCACAGCGTCAAGCTACGCCTGCGCTTTACAAAGCCACTGAACTTTGAGTCGAAACGGCTGCCCTTATTCTCAGGCTATATTCTCTTTGAAGCACTGTGGTTCCGGACGTGAACGGATTACAGTGCACCAATTAGAGTTGAACAAACTGAAGTCTGCACCCATAATAATGGGGTGCACCACTTAATCTCTTGCACCTCCTTGGAGTTGCACCAAATCTTGGTGCATGTTTTTGGGCCAATTACTGCCCCCTATGTATGTGGTGCAAGTCTAAATGGTGCAGACTCTCATAAAGAGTGCAAACTGCAGGCAAAATTTATAAGTTTTGACCATGGCTCGAACCTGGAACCTTCAAGCTCTGGGCCTGTACCTTCTTAGCCCTTAGGCTACTAGAGCAACTGATATACCTATTGTGATGGCCATAAACTATGTCCCTCCTGTCTAGTCTTAAAGGTGCAAGAGCTGCACCATTTAACAAGGGTGCACCATATACCACAGGAAGTGCAAAACTTTGCACCAGCTTGACAAGTTCTCAAACTTGTGCAGAATCTAAACCCTCTATGATTTTAGTGTATTACTTTGAACATATCACTCTATTTGTTTTTGTTTGCACTTCTGTGAGATGCCATGGTGCAAAAATGGGCGTCGCCCGCCAAACTTTGTACCGCTGTGGAAGTGGACCAGAAACCGGAAGAAACCCACAGCGTTCCCTACTTATGGTGGTTCCGCCGGCAGTCAGTTGGAGCTACAAGTTTTTACAGGTGCACCTCAAATAACCCCTGCTGCCTACCGACACATGGATGTACCCTTTCTTCATTTGGCGTCTAGTCCGCCTTCAATTGAAGTGAAGTTCTTGACGGGTACCAGAGAGCTGAGAGTAGAGTACGTCTCTCAGGATTGGAAGCTTAAAGATTGGAGGGCCCCAGGAATTGAGCGGACTTCGCTTGGATTTGAATACCTATTGATAGCACGGGAGGTAAATCTCCACAGATACGCGCGCTATCAACTACCAGGGTCGACCACGCCACGCTATACGAACAAACGCTTTGAAAGAATGTTAGACGGAAGACTTCTCAGCAAAGGGCTGGCCCCAGACGGAAACTATAAAGTGGTCGTTTCCGCTTTGAAGATTTTCGGTGATCGCAATAAACCAGAGGATTGGGAAGTTTACGTCACAAGAGTGATAACAATCTGGAACGCCAGTTAGGGCAAGCTCGGCCGTGCCGATGCTTTTGATATTTACGCGACAAGGCGCTCGCGATATCGACTTGGTGAGAGGTAGTGTTATAGAGGAAAGGATATATAGGAGGGCTAATGTTTTGCTTCCCATCCCCATAAGATCAAGAATCGGACAAGAGACTGCTTTTGAAGGGATAAGGATGGAATATTATGATAATGCTTTTGTCTCTATGTAGTCTTAGCTACTGCGAGAAGCTCAAATTCTCTTCCGGTCGATATTTGTTTGGTTGCATGTTAATCTTCGGAAATGTGTGGCCCTGCTCAGAATAATTATCCCATAGCAGTACAATTTTCGTATTTGATCGGACTATATAACGTCCTATTCGCTGAACGCTTGCTCCACACATCACTCGTACAATTGTCTTACAACCAAGTAGGTAGCTATACTCCGGTATCGTCAGACTGAACGGATCACATTATGAACATGATTCTCACCAGCGCGTGCGATGCAGCTTTATCATCGCACTGGCGCCATTAATTAGATGATTCCGCTTTCTTCGTAAATATAACGCAATACACAGGTGTGCTTACAGCGGTCTAGACTTTGTCAAAATTACGCGGGATTAACAGGTTGACTTGAGATAAGTACGTATATGTGATCTCTCAAGGATTGCTTTTCAAGAACTCTCTAAGTATCAAAGAATTCTCATAGTCGCCAATGTAATATATGTACTTTTTTTCCCCCGCATCTGCCACTCCAGGCAAGCTTTGCAAAATCTCCGGTGTAACACCGGGGTCGGGACAGTGCAGGAGGGTATAAGGTTGCCAGCCTGTAGTCTTGTTGTGCAGAGCAGCACAGTGTGAGAGGTGATACTGTTCTTGTAACTCGGAGTAAAAAGCCTCGAGATGCTGCGACGTCAGAACCCTTCTTAGTTCAAAAGTAGCTGAAAAGCGGAAATGATCTTACCTCCTGAGGATCGCCATCCCTATGGAGCCAAACATAGAACTCACCAGGTGGACCGTCAACTTCCACAGCATTGAGAGCTTTACCACAATGAGTAAATGCTAGCAGGAATACCATGACAAGTTCCCATGGGGAACACATTTTCCATCTCATGCTCTTGATTGTACGTTCTCAAGATAAACTCAAGATAAACTGGTCTCTGGTAATCGATGGGGCAGCAGGAAGATTCGGTAGGCTACCCGAGCGCAAGGCAGCTGGCAGCTAAATACAGTAGAGCCTGAGGCCATTAGCTAGCTCGGGTACCAATAAGGATGAACGATCTCGATCTCCGGTACCGTTGCAGCATACGGCTAAGCTGGTATTGGGCTAAGTTCTCAACTTCCATATGCATTGTTCAGTTGGGGGTTACTTAGTTGCTGCTAAGTTCAGCTCCAGACAAAGTACTTCTCCATGCACGCGCAAATTCTGCTCCAGTCACGGTATTGGTACAATTTGCCTACAACGCCCTCGTCTACTAGTACATGATGTGACGTATAAGTACATAAAGCTACGATTGTGAAGGGTATGGTATTTCCATCGTAAGCAGAGGAGATATTCAAGCAACGAAGAAAGAATTGCGCATTGTCAATTCAAAGAACAGATGAAGACCCAAGCAGTTTATGAAAACATAGAACGGCTCTGAACGAATGCAGTAGAAAGTATGCATTTGCGCACTGACGTCAATCGAATATCTCGACGTTCCCCAGTTGTACAGTGCGGCACAGCAACCCAGAACAAGCGGGTTTGTTGCAAGCGGAATAGTTGCATCGCAAGCTCAGCCAAGCTGTCGGCATTCATGTAAACACTCAAGATATCTGCCGACTTGTCGTAGTAGCCTATACCGTCAGTGCAACCAATGAGAATATGAAGGTTATGCATGCTGCAAAAACGTTTACAGCACCTTGAACGAGTCGGACAGTCGGTACCCTTTCCTTTCGCTGCAAGAACTAACGAGCGGATGCCGCACTTGCAGACTTTTGTGTTTTGGATGTGCGCAATGCCGCTTTACTCCCAAGTTTCTTTCACCAGGATGTAGACCTTTCGACAGTATTGCCTTTTGCTATTCTGGGAACGATACACTTCCGTTTCTTTGATTTACTTACGTAACTACATTGTCAATACAGCCCGGTGCACATTTGAGGGAGCTGAGTTTTCGCTTTGAATGTGCAACACAAGATTGCCGGTGTGGAGGCAGGTAGGGTAAGTGTAGCAGAAATTTGATTGCTACTAAAGCAGCACTAATCCCACACAAGTAAATCTCCATGAACCTTTTGCGGCAAGTACTTGGAAAGTGCCCAATATGCGCTTCAATAGAGTACTTTTACACCACCTGTCTGCAAAGCTATATCTGAAAACTTTCATCAATCTAAACAGTTTTGCAGTCTCCAGTGACTGTCCACTCAGGCTTCTTATCATGGGTGGATATAGAAGCTTCATCTCCGCTCGCGCATAATGGTTAAGTAATTTGCTCTTTCGCCTTATCGTTTAGATATCAACTCCTTTACGCTCAATACTCAGAGGGATTTCCCCCTCGTTGAATTCAACTGTTATTTTCAGTCCCCAAACTAAACCCACTCTTGTATGCTTTACGGACCTTTTCCTCAAATACATCTTCTTATCTTCATCATGTTAGGTTTTGGCCTGTGTCCATCGAGCCTCACATCCGGTCCATTTAAACCTCGCAAGGTGGATAGATCTTCTAATTTCCGGTATACGGTAGAATGCACGCAATCACCTTCTACCGGCTTCTCGCAGGGCTAGTGGTCTATTGCTATCAAGTTGTTTTAGCAAAAGCCCTACTTCTCGACCACGATCTGCTTGCGGCTCTTCGCGAGAACTGGAAGCCAGAGAATGGGGACCCCATCCCCGATAGATTCTATGTTGTTCTTGAAAAAGGGCCGCCTTATGAGTTTTGTCGCTCGCCGGTTAGTTGCTCGGGATCCGAATAAAGCAGTTTATAAGTAACCCGTTGACTGACAGTGCTTTTGTGAAAGGATAAAACAGATGAAGTTATAAAAGCCTTCGCGCAGGAGTATTTTGCTGACTTCTACTCTGCATTGGACGATCGAAATATTCAGTACATCCCATTGAACAAGTGGCCTTGTATATCATGGACATCGCTTTATTCTCGAGAGGTATCAAAAGATTTTCTTCGAGGTCTTCCTGGCGTGAAGGGTGCAGACAATCATAGGTATACCGTTTATTGAAGTATTTGTTAATGCCTTTATTTCCATAATACCGGTTGCGGCGTTGCCTAACTTCCGACTAATAAAAAGAGCCCTCTTACTTGTATGAGCAATTTCTGACAATAATCCATAAACTCTGAAAACTGCAAAACAAATTTGACTCCGCAACGTAAAATAACCTCGTACGATTCAATTCCAGAAGGCAATTCAGTCCGCTTGCCAACCAACCGTAATGTCCGCACTTTCCCATGTCTCCCAGTGCTCTGGGTTGCTGGCGTCACCGAAAACTCTCAAAACCCGAACCCTCACGAAGTATTGTCCGGGTCTAAGATTTGCGGGCTCATTTGACGGTTCATCCAGAAAGAACCCATCTAGCGTCTTCACCAAAGCAGGTGCCGTAAGCATCTTTCCACCTTCTCCTCCCTCGGAATCCGCCAGTCGTGGTCGTCGGCCGTGCTTCGCAATCGTGAACGTTTCTGTATCAGTGCTTCTGGCGACATATTCTATTTCCAAGCTTTCCATCGCCCATATTGCGTAAATTCTCAATACCGGCCACGATTGCTTGATAGAATGGCAAATGTACCGCATTATGCCGTACCCTGCCGCAAGTGGATTTGTACCCCATGTAATTTCTGGCTCGTGATGAAAAAGAGCAACATCATTTCTTATTGAACAGGCGTATCCATGGTAAGGGATTCGTAGCTCAGTCTTGCTGTTGTAGGTGACCTCAAAAACTCCAGAGTACCGTGGCAAATCCTTCTTTCTGGATTCTTCAACAGTAGGTGCTGTGAACATAAGTCGCAACTTTTTGGATCCCCTGCCAGGAATAGTAAAACTTAGATTCTCGCTCTCGAGGTCAACCCGGGCTCGGAGGTTCGTGCTGCTTTCTGTTTCTTTCGTTCGGCTCAGCTCAAAACGTCCAGGATTAGCACCATGTTGGAAGTTGACTTGCATGTCGCTATTTCCGATATTGTGAAGGATAATCTCTCTGTAAGTTTCGAAGCTTTCGGTGTCGCCCAAATTCAGTTCGTGGGGCTCGACATAAAGTGGTGTGAGGGCGTTTTCTGTAGAGAGAAATCCACTGCCGGTCTGCAGGACATCTTCGTCATTCAAAGAACTAATGAGCTTGACTCCCATCGTCCCGATTTTGCTGCGAACGAGATTCCCTAATTGTACTTTGCTAAGACCATAATCTTTGAAAGCATCGAGCAAGAGCCCTGCAACGCCAGCAACGTAAGGCTACAATAGAAACGCCGTTAGAACCATAACCCATAATGTAAAGTCACAATAGAATGAGCTCGAGCTTACCGATGCAAACGAGCTTCCGGATACCGTCGTGTATCGTCCGTAGTCGCCTCCCGAAACCGAAAACACATTTGTACCAGGCGCAATTATGTTGACTCCTATCTAAAGATCATAGCTTGGGCCACGAGACGAAGATACAGCAGCCTGTAATGACGTTAGTAACGAAGCTGTTAAATATCGGAGCTTGACGTCAGTGAAGTCAATAGGCCGTTCCGGCCGGCCTCGGCCCATGGCCGGAACTGGCCTCGATTCTGAGCCTAAGGCCGGCCGGGACGGAAGGCCTGATAGGCCAGTTAAGATAAGATATGAGACAGAGATAGACCTAATAATTACCCTTTTCGGTAATTCGGAGCATCTATCCGACCATATCAGTGTCCAAAACGTCATAATTACGTCACTAATTCGGCCTAATGGGCCTCCCGGCCGTTTGTAGAGGTTCTGGGAGGAGGGCCGAGACGGCCTGGTTGGGTCAGTGGCCGGGCCCGCCGGATATTGGCCGGCCTACTGACTTCACTGCTTGACGTACAGCCATTACCTGTCCGGAGTTTGCCTTAACTGCAACCACTGGCGTGCTATCCCAACCGAAGAACTTCACCGTTACCGGCTTCTCAGCACGAACACTCTCCAACATCCATTCAACATCATCCGTCGATCCCAAAAAGCCGACTAAAAGCTATTATTAGCGTTGCCAATTCTCAATTAATATGACAGGGTCGCTCACCCATCGCTGGCACTTTTTGACCTTCTAGTCCGCGGTCGAAATAGGGAAAAGGCTGCGTAGGCATCTCGCCATACAGCAGCATACCAATTGCGTTAGTATTGGCAACTGCAGAGAAAATAGCCACCCGGCATGGCTCGTCATCTTTTGTCATTTTCGCAAAAAGCAAAAGCTTATTCCCCAACGCTGTGGACGGTGTGTGTTTGAGTGCGTCCAGCTCTGATGCAGAGATACCGCAAATGTCAATAATCTCTGACGAGCTTCCTGTTTGAAACAAGGGAAGAACGAAAGCAGACGCTTTCTCGTCTAGAATATGGCCAAAGGAATACGACTAAACCAGTTAGTAAAATATCACAGGAGAACCAAAGCCTTGTGCTTACAATTAGTCGTGACGTTGTGTCGCTTTTAGCGGAGATTCGATAGCCCGGAATTAGCGATGTGGAAGCACTCCCTACCCCTAGGGACCCATCAGCAGCAGCGTGGCTTGACACAAGACCCGGCCCTCCTGTACCACTGTTTCCAGCGGCAGCCACGACTATGACACCGATATTCTTCGAACTTTGGATTAATGCCTCTACCGTTTCGGCAGGACCGTTTGCCCATCCCTACAAGCCAAGCATTAGCTTACACCCAAACGATCGATAGCAGAAAGAAGGACTTACAGAAACCTGACCAATACTCAAGTTTATGACAGCAGCCTCGAACTTGTATGCACGCTCCAGCGCAGCAAAAATGCCAGAGAATGAGACGACTTCGGAGTCCCTTTTGATCTTGTAGATTGCAATTCTGGCTTCGTAGGCTACCCCACGCATATGAGGCACATCCGCTACAGCAATGCCAACTACTTGATCGCCATGGGTGTTGCGGAAACCTTCGTCGAGATCAATGAACCGATCTATTAGTACATTCTGTTAGTAAACACTTACTTATACCCCTTCTTCGGACACTGCCACCGCGGTAACTTACTATCATCGACAAAGTTCCATTGGTCGTAAATGCGATTCTCATAGACTGTATGACGTAGTGGACTGAAGCCACTATCAATGAAGGCTATTCTGATTCCCTTTCCCGTATATCCGAGCTGATGGAGATGAGCGACGCCTGTAAGCTCTTGGATGGTATTTGAATAGTCTCGAAGGCTGCCTGTCCGTGCGGTAATCTTTTTCCAGGGCTTAGGGCCGTGAAACTTTGGCTCCATCGGTGTGGTAATTGACGTCAACTGGGCTGGTGCTCTTCCAGCTTCACCTTTCCTGTGCCCAAAGCACGTTCCGTCGAAGGCATAGTCGTGGTTGACGAAGCGGATACCTGGAGCAGTCTTCAAAAGCGACAATGTCGGAATCTCAGCCGTGAAAGCAAGTGCCGTGCCGAAAACCCCTGAGCTGGAGAAGTTCCCAACCACATCGAAAGTCAGGCCCTTTTGATGCAGAAAGTCGAATAAGGCCGCGCTCCTCTAAATCCACAATTAGTATCCCAGCCAGCCTAACGGTTGCTGCGGCATACCTTTTCGAAAGTGCCATCACTGTAAAGCACGAGGAAGTATCCTTGGCGAATCTGAGCATGACATACTTCAATCAAACTTGATTGGCTCTGACGGTTGGGAGGACTCTTTTCGGTTTGGGCAACGATCAAGAATAGAAAGAGAAAGGAGAACAGAAAGCCGGTTGACGGCCAAACTATCCGCATCTTCCAAAAGTAAAGAAGATTGTTGACAGATAAGGTGAAGTCGTGAATCTCAAGAGACAAGCTCTGAATGGAGAGGTGACGTTGAAGTTGGGGGTGATTCAGGCCAGGGTGAGAAAGGGTGGAAGTTGGTGAGGATCAAGATGGTCGGAATTGAAATCTCATTAGAAGGCTGTGAATGTGTCACAAATCCGAGGGACGAAATCCAATCTGTTTCTGGAAGGGTATACGGTAATGACGCCGCCATACGAGGAAGGCTCAAAGCGTATCGGAAGTACCGCGCCTATGTTAGGGAATTGTGCAAAGCAAGCTTAAGGCAGCCGCCAGTTCACGAGTTCGGACCACAACAAACTGTTCGAAAATTCAGCTCGTGTGTAACTCAGGCGATGACAAAGTTGTAAGGGAGCAACATACTTCCCAAAACCGTCAAGTAGACTACTAAGTGCTTAGTAGCTTTGAGTGGGAAAGAGACATGTGGAATTGAAACAAGCTTCTGCTTGCCGTATGCATACGCATGCCTTAAGTATGTAACGAGAAAGTACACGGACCGTTTTGCGCTGAAACTGGAGCACTGTTGTTTCGATTGCTTTATACTTGCCTAACTACTTCTTAACTAAGTACTAAGTAGATGGCGAACTTTGCAGTTCTTTAAGTAGTCGCGGGGTGTAAATATCACTGTATGTGTGCTTTACCGTTTACTACTTAAGTACCAGATTCATTCAGGTGAACCCAAATGCACGCAGCAGCAGCTGAAATCTCCAATGCTGTCTCTGAAATTGGAAGGTGGGAGAAGCTCCAGGATTTTGAGGCTAAGGTAACGGCATAAAGGATGGAAGTGCAGTTCAGTCTTTGAGTACCAAGTATTGACGAGCATTTATTCAAAGAAGTACTAAACATACATATTTAAACCAAGTTGCATCCTGAATTAATACCACCCGCAAAGATGAGCGTAGAATGGCACCTGCCAGAACAGTTCCACACTGCTTTTTATTTGAGAAAATGCATACACACTAGAGCCTCTCGTGCCACACTTGCATCATACATGGGATGCGCCCGGCTTGAGGAAAGGTATGGCTTTGCTCATGTTCTGTTTTCCAAAGAACAGTAGCGCCATCTCAAACTCGTTGAGGTTCCTGCCCAATCTGCTGATCGTACCACGATAAATCGCTACAATACGTTAGCATCTTGTGCAGGTCAGTGTAAGCGCAACAGCACTTACAGTCCGTGAGCTCATCGACTTTCCCATTGCGGAGCTGCCATTGATACCACTCTGTAACTACTGCCCGCCTCGTCCATGATGCCTTGTTCTTGTTATTGACAGGCGTAGCGGTCTAGGCTACAGCTTCTTCGGAAGGCACAGTGGGAGGAATGGGTGGTTGCATCGGCATTTTGGGAGCGCAAGGCGGATCTCTGGTTTCGTATTGCCTGTATTTGACAAATCCTCGATCGAAATCCTCCAAAAACGCTTCTGTTGACTGATCCGGTTGAGCCTCGTAGCGCACCTCCGTGCAGTAGCCAAGCTGAAGGCGCGGGTCAATGTTCGGATCGAGAAAGGAAGAGCTGACGGGTGAGGGTTTGGATTGAGTGTTGTTGGACCGAGCTGGGAGCGTGCAGTGTCAGTAAGACAGACCCGTTGTACGATCTAACCAACCTTTAGAAGCATGTATCTCCTTCAGACGCGCCTCGGTAAGAAGCTGCATCTGAAGCCCAGCCAAAGCCTCCCTTCTGTGACCTTCGTTTTGAACCATCTCTTGTTTCTTTGTGTCGTGTCTCGTCTTTGCGGCTTGCTTTCTCTGGCGGCGGTTCTCTTGCTGTACGTAATGGTCGGTGACATCTTCTGCGGCTGTAACGGATGTCAGTTGTGTTTGCGCTGCTGGTTTGTTTGTTGACCTTCGACTCTAGGCTGTCGCTTCTGTGTTGCTGCGGAACGTGCCTCCCTGCTCTGCTCTAAAGGGACGACGTTAGCAAAGATACAATGTGCAAACATCCGCCCAAATCTTTTCCCGGACTTCGACTCTCCTCACAGGCTTCTTCGTACCTTTTCTTGCAGCTGCTCCTCTTGTGATGCGCGCCATTCAGTCTGGTGCAAAGCTGTTTCCACGACGTAGTTGAACGGGTGTGTTTCGGTTGAAGCGGTTCGAGCAAAAACTTTTGTTTTTCGTTTTAAAAAAGAAACTCGTAGAAGAGACCCGCTTTTGGTGGCAATAGAAAGAAGCTCGAACAGCGAGCGTCACCGACTTTCCCTTCGAAACATGAATTGCGCTCGATGGATCGAGAATGTACTTCAGTAAGGAGCGTGAGGCAAACTATGGAAAGTTACTTCTTATTAAGTATATCTCATAGATTGAACTCAGGCTAACAGACTCGGTACGCTGTCTCACTACTACGGCCCAGATGGCCGTTTTGCTCATCCATGGCAAGCTGATCTCAGTGTAGGCAGTCGGCCGTTCCGGCCGGCCTTGCCAAACGCTCGCCCCGGCCTGCCAAGACCCGAGGGAAAGAGCAGATAGGCCGCCTCGGCCGGGCGTATGCGTGAACCGGCCGGTCTTTGCCTGTAGACGGCCTCCTCGGGCCCAGTTGCCTTAAAAGGCAGCTCACTAGCCTATTATGGTTTAGAGCCGGCCTTCTCACTTCCTCCGGCCTTCAGGGCTCGAGGCCGCCTCGGCCGACTTGCCACCCGGCCTTGTTTTTGACAGGACGGGCCGGGCCTACCAACCAAAAGGCCGCTCTGGCCGGGATCGCCTCGGCCGGCTGCCTACACTGGCTGATCTATGGGCACTTCAGTCGCATTGAATGTAAACTAACTGAACGTTTCTATGGTTGCGCAAAGGGTAGCTTTATCAGGTGGCCAGTTAGGTGAACATCCAATCCAGTGTGGTGTAACGGCTATCATCGCGGATTCTCATTGAAGTAGCAGTTTTCAGAGCGTACTTCGGGAGTACTCCGCGGATCCGGGTTCAACTCCCGGCACTGGATGTTTTGCTCCTCCTTTTACTTGGTACGGCGTGCAAGGTACAGTAACTGCACGTCTCGAGCGAGACTGTGTTGAAATTCCTCTCTACAGGCAAAGTTGAAATTGTTTGCAAAACTGCTAGTTAACATCCCCTGTTCCCGCCTGCGGTTCATATATACTTATTAGTAATTTTCTACCGGTACTTCATTGTTTTCGCTTCCAAGGTACTTTAGCTGGAGTCCAATGCAGTTTCTGCTGGGTTTGAGCAATGAGACGTCACCACCGACGCGGAAGGATCGTGGCCTTTCTTCCTTCTAACCCTGCCAAGTATTTTCCGGTCGTATCTTGCCACCGAAACAGCAACAAAGCGCTTTCCCTTCCAAATCATTCCCTTTGCGCCGCTCTATGCTCCACGCCACCTCTTTGGCGGTCAAATTTGTTCACGAAGTACCCGATGTTCTCGACCGATCCCTACTCTCATCCTTTTTCGATGCAACAGTGCTTGGATGCAACCCATCAAAGGTAGGAAGTCAGTTTCGCCCTTCTGTAACCAGACAGCTAATAATCTTCAAGAGACTCGAGGCAAATTACGTTCAAGCACCATTCTCGTCATCAAACTGATTGTGGGTGCTCGCCAATTACTGCGGGTCAGATACCATATGAGCAGCGGCACCCCGATTTTCAACCGTTAATCTCCACATCACAATCTTCCTTTGCCGCCCTTGGTGAAGCGGATCATGAATCTGGTAGCATTTTGCCAACTTTGCCTGGAGAGCAAGAATCACCAGCCGAAAAAGGGTATCCGCAGCAGGCTGAGGAAGATTGGACAACGCTCTATACGGTGGATATTGTCCCGACCAGCTTAGCCACCACATTCAGACCTTCTGAGCAGCAATCTGCTTTTAGTCCGCCTCAGATCTGTCAAGCACCCCACGATCAACGGCAGACGCTGACACAGGAAGCATTGTCGGGGTTTGATTACCATACAAATGCTCAGAAGCCCACAGCCGAACACTCTACTCACCACCACAACCGTGCAAAGCTCGCCACCGGAGCTTTTTCGCGAGCGCCAAACCCACGATTGTACTCGCCCATTCCTCACCGGTCGCAAACAGAACCTCCCGAGCTGTCGCTGCCTCCGAAGCGTTTACAGCCGCAGTCATTGCCCTACCTCCAGAATCATGATTCGCTCCGACAAGGCTCGTGTACACTAAGATACAAATCCGAGCTCACAATGTTTGGGCAAACAGAGTTAAGCTCGAAGCCTCTCATCCTCACCTGCGCCAGAGTATCATCACAATGTCCCAAAGACGTTACTGAACCTACTCCGCCAAACCCGGTTCCATCGGTACAGCCAAAGGATCAAGCTTCGGACAAGATCGATGCGCACAGCAACGTGAAGGCTAGCACGGCATTCACTGCTGTAGAGGCTGTGGCAGTAGCTGCACTTCCGGCACATTCTCCATCGCCATCTCAAATGCCGACCTCAACAGCCTCTCGCAAATTAAAGCACAAACGAGAGGAATCTGAAACGCTCAACGAGAATGCAGACCAGAAGCCACAAGAAGACAAGCAGGTTTCAAAGCGGCAGCAGCAGCAAGACCCTTCTTCAAACACACTTCAGATCTCCCGCTATCAGCCACCAATTTATTCTCATTTGCAAGGTCTGTTCTCTCCTTGCACTACCAGAATAGCCCATGTGTTGTATCTTGTGCTGACATCCCTTCAGAGAGAATCCTTGCTTATCGCCAGACTCCAACGCTGCCGGTACAGCACACGCAGCTGCAACAAGAATATTGGAATGGTACGGTTCCCGACAGAGACTCGGAGGAAAGTGAGACGAGGACGAGAATGAACCGAGCTGTTGCCAATGACATGTCTGGAATCTCTGGAGAAGGAGAATGGAGATTGCGGTATGAGATTAGGCAGCTGCTTAATGGTATGGAGTAGCAGAATAGTATGAAGAAACGTATCCGGGTTTAGGCTCTGTATTGGATCACGAATGGCGGAACTATGTTATTGAGGGCAAACTACAATATGAGTTTTATTTCGACAACAGTATGAGTCCCATTTAATTTGTAGTTGCCCGAGAGATCTGTTCACGGTTGCTCAGTCTTGTGTCATTGTAACATGTCTCAGTACAGCTTCCTCTACCGGGTTTTCCCGTTCTTTGGGAGATATTTCTACTATGTCAAACTGTGATGGCCATGTTCATTACTTACTTTCGCCTTCTGCTTTGGTGTACAACAGGAGTAGATAATAAGGTCTAGACGGGCAACTTGACGTTAGAGGTACAGACGGCCAAACCGTATTGTCTGATTTGTATCGCCTTTATCAAATGCACAGTAAGCCGAATGGTCACAGCTCACATGAATCCCATTTCTTTTCTTTATGAGGCATCTTCGCGTCATTGAATTATGTACTTAAGTACATACCTTACGAGCCGGTTAGTGGGTACACGGGTAACGGGCTTTATAAAAGACAGCAATAAGCGTGGGCCTCTCACGACGTACGCCTTCATGAACTCAGCTATGTAAATAGTAGCTTGTACGGCATATATGCGCGGCAATTCTAATGCTTTTCCAAAATTTAAAAGCTTCATATTTGCGGAAGGGGCAATATAAATAAGAAGGATGATACACTATCAGTCTCAAAATCTCAAATAATTGAGTTTCGATATCATCAATGGGGACGAAGAAGCGCTCCAGCGGCTTCTGGGCGAAATGGGGATGGATTTGGAGGTGGTTCATGCGGCTATTTTGTTAGGAGACGCGAACGTCTGGGACCAAAAAGTAGGGACTTGGCAGCTGTTTTGTCGCGTCGCATTGAGTTTCCGGCCTTCTTCTCACCGTTCCTCGTTCTATTCACACCAACCAACACCGAAAGCACAACTCCGCGACTTTTTGATCCGAAATCTACAATTTGTTATCGCCTAATCGCTTGGGAACGACTAGCGATGGAGGGTGAAACTGCATTCGGCTTGAGAGACGATACCAAGGTGAATGAGTACGAAAAGAATGTTCTTCGTGGAATGGTGAGAGCCCAATTCCCGGTGCGACACAGGCTTCTAATCATAGGCAGATCATGAAGGAATGTATGAGAAACGGCACTCCTGTCGAAAGCATCTGGGACAAGCCCGATGAGAGACCGTCTCCGTTTCCGTTTCAGAATGAGGAGGAGTTGCTGCATCAGGAGCGCGAGGATACGGCTATGGTAGGCTACCCATTCTTCAACCCGCAAAAGGGAAAGTTCTGACCGATTCAGACTGGTTGCGATGAAGTCCGTCTAGGTGAAAGTCCAAGACGAGCACCTCCGCCTGTGGCCCCCTTCAAAACGCTACGATGCCAATCGGGAATGTCGACGCCGGAAACAAAAGATCCCAGCCGACAAATACAAGGATTGGGGAAACCCCAGCGCCTAATACCGGACCCTCTCTTCCGCAGATTTTCGGTGAGCAGGAAGTTGATAGTGAGCTTGTTCTGGCTAGTCGGTTCTCTTCGATCGATCTTGAAGGACGAGACGAACCTCGTCGCTCAGTCACACCACGATCCTTGCTTCCCACAAGCTCTTCTAGAAACGGAGTCCACAAGCCCTCTCCACGCCCAAGCCAATCACTTCTTCGCTCCATCTACGATGGGAAGCGCCTAGATTATGCTGTTTCGGAAACGGGGTCCAAGCCGCTGATTGAAAAATTGGTCGCCAACGGAAGCATCGCTACTGACGGCATTGCACGCCAATCAGACGCCATCAGCAGAACTTGTGCAGCACAACGTTCTGCACTGCCCGCAGTCAGCTTTCCTGCCATTCATGCACAAAGACAAGTCAAAGGATCTTGCGACGTCTTTATTGTAAGAGTGATCGAGACTAAAGACCACTTGAACGCGAGGCTGGAAACGCGTACCGACATTGCCAAATGCAGAACCAAAGAGCTTGCAAACATTGCCGTGAAAGACCACGTTCTCAAAAATTTACCCTCGTTTGGTCTCCGTCAAGGTCCTGAGCCTCAAAAGCTGTTCCTCAAGTTTAATAGGTACTCCCAAACAGCTTATTACGAGTTTGAACTCTATGGCGCTCGGGTAGCAGGAAACGATTTGATCGGACGACAGGATCTTACGTCTGGAGTCGATATCCGCAAGGTTTGCGTGGAAAGAGTCAGAATGGCTGCTCGTACTTTGGATGAAAGGTAGGACCCCAGTAGCCTTTCTTTATGCTCACAACTGACCGTTATAGCTTCTGGGACGCTGTTTCTCCGCCGCAAGGACATAATGACTTGTATCTGCATATCCCAGCCGAGAACCCAGGTAAAAAAAGTTCTTCCAGTGCACTAATTGTAATAAGACTCTGACCAGCCGAGATACAGACAAGAACGTGCCAGAGCTTACCCGACCCTTATCAGTAGCAACAAAGGGAGTAAAAGAAGCAGTCACAGCTCAACCCGCTGCCCCACTTCCAAGCCATCCATCGGTTTCCGGCGAATTGCCTCTTGCAAACATTTCACCCCTCTCGCTTGTCTCGACAATACCTCCTCCCGTTACTTCAAACACCATCTCATCTACGCCAACATCCAAATCCGCAACGATGACTCGCTCTTTTTCGAACTTTTCCGGAGACCCAGGAAAGGAAAAACAGCCAAATATCATTGAGATCAGCGATGACAGCAGCGACGAAGGTCGTGTCGAAGAAAGCGATAACTCGACTGCTCGACCAGCCGTCTCCAAAACCCCTCGCCCGGAAGTCATTGTCATTGACGACGATGATGATCATGAAGGGGCCACCAGTTTTACTGCACCAGTCATCAAGGCACCGACCATTGCTGCCCAAGGTACCTTGCATGCATTGGCCGGCAGGAACAAGAAGAGGCCCGCTTCACCTCTCTCTGTCTCCTTCAGCTCCCAGCCAAAGAAGGCCGTCCCTCCCGTCACGAAGCGCGTCAAGTGCATGCCTGGCCCCAGTGCTGCCGAAGACGTGCAGGCCCACAACTCTTCCTAGATGGAAGATGTTGGTGATTCCTCCTTGCACTCTTCGGCAACCGTCGCCAGCGCTCCAAAGCTTCCGCCCTTCCTGATGCCGGGCTTCAGTTTCACCGACTTCCTATTTGACGACGAGGATCCAGCGGACTGGGCTGAGGTGGAGGCTGGAACTTTCAACAATTTCATTCCGCCAAAGCACCGCTCCTCCCAGTACGTCGCCGGCACCTCTGCTCAGCCAGCTTCAGTCTTCTCTACGACATCTGGGCTTACCGCCCCTTCTCTCATGGCTCCTCCCACATCATCTCGCCGCCGTCGATCGACAAAGTCTACGAGCGTTTCGCCCACAAAGCGAAGGAAGCAACCAAAGGCCAAGCCTGCTCCAAAGCCAAAGCCTACCTACAAGCCCCTCCCACCAACCGTCCGCTCCTCTAAGCCTGTTGACTACGGTACTCTCAACTCCTACGCTGTCTCGAGCTTCCTCCTCAAGACGCCCCGTTATCAGCATCTGACGGTTGCCACCATGAAGACCAACCTACGGAGATGGCTCGAAAAGAAGGAGCGCGAGCATGAGATGACTGACGAGGATCTCACGAATCGGATGATTCAGGAGCAGACCTTGCTCATTGATTATTCGGTTAGGAGAATGAGTGTTGGGTCGGTTGCCTCTGTTGTTTCTTTGCCGGAAGGAGGTGCTTCTCAAGGAAACGTTGCTGTCGAAGGAGGAGACGATGCTCAGCTGCAGGCTCAGCACCAGGAGGCTCCTGTGGGAAGCTTGTCGAGTGAGGAGTTGGCTAATGCCATTGAGGAAATCTATGATTTGCCTGAGGATGAGTTTGTTCAGGCCGCCCAGGCCCTGGCAAAAAGACAAGGGTTCTCGGTCTAAGTAAGGCGGCGTCTTTACCTATTCCTTCCTTTCTTTGCTCTTTTTCATTGCTTGCCCTTGTGGGTTTTGTCTTGTTTCAACTCTTCTCTCTCTTTTCTCATTCTTTCTTCCTTCTTTTCCTGCTATTTCGTTCAACGGCAGCGAACTTCACATTTGTTCCACGGTTATTGCCGGCTTCGATGGCATGCACGTTTGTTTCTTTACTGCTTTATGGCTGCCTTCATCGCTTCTTTACCTTTTGTTTCTGATTTAATCCTTTCTTACACCGCTCACCTGCACCAACTATTGCCTCGCTTATGCAATCGAACATACACTGTACGTTCTTGCTGGCTTGTATGCAATAAACCAGAGTGGCTTTCTTATTACTATCGTTTGAAATCCCTTGAAAGTTTCGAATACTTTGGGGTACCTACATATTATTGGCCTTTATCTGCTTGCTTATTCTTATCACTCTCCGATGCTTTTCCTTTTATTTCTTTTCATGCTTATCTCTCTTTCTGACGGACTGCCGTGCTTGGACCGTAGGTCATTGGTGCTTGTCTCTAGAATTTGGGAATTTGTCTTGTTGTTTTCTTTGTTTTGTTGCTCAATAGTTGCTCGATATGATATTTTTATCGCAATAGACTTTAAATTTAGCTGTAGATTGTTTTGCAATTGATTACTGTACCGGTCATACCGGTTGGTACAGCAGAAGGCCGGTGACAGGAACTTTTCTTCGTACAGAGCTTATAAATTTCCGTTTTTGGATCTACTTTCTCGTGTTTTGGTGGCAGAAACTCGCAAAATCTCGGTGACAGAGATGAAAAATTCCTCGTACAGGCCTCTGGTGACCGGTGACCGTACCAAGCGGTATGACCGGTACAGTATAAGTTGCTTTAATTGTTCTCTTCGTGCACAGCTCGGACGTCTGCAAATACTGTTCTCAGCATATCGTATTGTGGTTCGTCCTAGCCGTACTACCTAAAGGGGGGTACCCATGACGCTCTTTTCACTTCAGTTCGGATGATGCAAATACGACTCAGCATCTCCGAACTTTCGGAGGCATTGACTGTCGTCAAGGTTGCTTTATACTTTGCCGTTACATGCACCTCGTTCAACTCGCTAGGATTTTTCAATTTGATTTTGTGCTTCTCGTTCCTTTTGTATTTTCTGGGATGAATTGACAGCAAAATGCAAATCGAGGCGGCCTTGATCCTAAATTGGTGCAGACGCTCCGATTTTAACATTTCACCCTGCATTTGAACCTGTAGATAGAGAGCTCTTTACCACCCTCGAGCATTTTCTTTCAAACCGAAGACTGGATCAAGGGTATTAACGAAGCCAAGCTTTGTTAGAATCACCGCAGCAGAACCATTGGTCTCAGAAATAGTTGCTGATATCCGCTAAATGAACAGGTAAATTGCCAGTGGCCCATCGCTCGCATAAGGTCGCATTAGTATAGTGCACTCAGATTAGGTTCTGCTAATAAACGAGAGAAGAGGCGTAGGTAGCATGCTACAAAATCTAGTTCATTACTCTACAAACTAATAAGCCTTTATAAAACAGTTCCTCTCAAAGCCAATACGGTAAATGCAAAGCAACTAAGAATACAACGCAGACGACAGCAACAAAAGAAAAGGTAATCCATCAAACCACCAACACCACCCGTCCTTCAGCATGATCATCCATCTAAAACCACTCCTCGTTTTCTTCCCCCAGCATAGCCCTCTCCTCGTCCGTCTATCCAATGATCATACGCTTCATCCGCCTTTCGAACTCCAACCGATAGTACTCTGCATTCTCGATCTCAAAGTCAAACGCCATGAGGTCGTGTGATTCCTCAGCTTCGTCATCATTTACGTCCATATCAATCCAACTATCCATCTCATCGTCCTTCCTTTGGCTGTCGACTTGAGGTTTGGAATCCATTTCGTCGGCTTGCTATCCCGAATCGATATTGTCCTTGTCTGAGTCGCCTTGTCCTAGCTCAGGATCGTAGGTGACCTCGTATGCCTCCATGAATGTGCTGGGGCCGGCAACGCCATCTCCGTATGTGATCTCCAAGCTATCGACAGCTACCCAAGTGATTAGCTTTCGGATCTGTAGCGCATTTGAAGCAGGGGTATAGGCAGAAATGGTGAAAAACTGACCTTCTTGAGGAACATATACCGGCTCTCCGTATGTCCTCGGTTTGGTCTCATTTTGGCCTTCTTTAATTGCGTTGGAATAAACATTCCCTGCGGTTAACCATATCGTCAGCATCATCTTTACTGTTGTTACGACCTTTGGGGTTCCTACAGATGAGCATAGTGAGCTGATAAACCACATTGTGCTGGTCGATGACAACCTGTGGCAGGTGTGGAGGGGCATAATCTGTCAGAGACGTCAGAGACGGTTCGCGATGCTAAGAATGGTCGCACCAGTGTAACTTGAATTCGTATGGGGAGTGTGCGGGTTGTGGCGAGGATGGTTTTGTTTGATGGGGATGGCGTTCTTGGAGATGGTGCATTGCGCGAGCTGGTCGAAGAGTTTATCGAGGTCTTCTGAGGCTTCGGAAGTTGACGATTCCCATGTACTTTCTATAAAACAGATTAACCTCGATCCCAAACGCCAGAT
The DNA here is from genome assembly GCA_003788565.2 of Ascobolus immersus RN42. Taxonomy (NCBI): domain Eukaryota; kingdom Fungi; phylum Ascomycota; class Pezizomycetes; order Pezizales; family Ascobolaceae; genus Ascobolus; species Ascobolus immersus. The sequence goes on from ML119700.1 coordinate 249,653, forward strand.
CTCTCCGGAATTAACACACCTTTTTGCCGAGCGTTTGTCCCGATCTTTAGGTTCGACATGAGAGTGTTGATAGCATCCTGAGGTTCCGGTTCTTTCTTCTTGATGATTCGATTGGCCTTCTTCGGACTGGAAGTAGGGCTTGAAAGTGGTTTCTCTTTCTTGGGATTGGTGCTGGTTGGCTTTTCTTTTCCCATGGCGATATGTTGGTGGGCGGTCCCGCTAATTTGGTAGTTGGTGGAGGTAGGGAATGTGATGTGGTACTGGATTTGGATAATTGATGGGCGTAAGTTCGTGATGCTGGATTCCGGTAGGCAATAGAAGGAAAGAAGTTAGAGAAAAGATAGGAATGTGAGAGATTGATTTTGGTTGGAATGATGTCTTGGGTTGGCTATCGAGTCTGGTGGAGTCGAGCCTTGAATAGTACTTTTCTTGGCGGTTGCAGGTATGACGACTCACCGGAAGCGGATTCAGATGGACCTTCCTCATCAACTTAGTACTTTGACGAGTTTGGATGGCTTCCTTCTCCTGTGAAGCGATGCCGAAAGTCAAGATCATTTAGCGATCTCGGCTCTCCAAAAGGCCAGTTTCGCCTGTTGCGGGCCTCACAGTGTGAGGTGGAGGATAAATTTTCGATTCTCTTGTCGCATGCCCGAACAATCTACCTATCTCGACTTCCTCAGGCTCACAAAGAACATGGCGCGCACAAACAAAAACCCCTTTAATCGCACCGTCGAACCTCGCAAACATATCCCTACTTCTCCCCCTGTCTTGGCAGCTATCTCGCCAGGTGTCACAAAAAAGACAATCCGCATACCCAAGAAAATTCTTCCACCTCATCTACGCTCTGCTCAATCTTTCCAAGCGCATTACGGAAGTTCAGTCTCACCGGAGTCAAAGTCTGCAATGCTACCACCGCCTGAGCCAAAAACGATGCCGCTCATCCCCCTTCCCACAACAGTCTCAACAGTCATTGCCCAAACGGAGGGGGAAACGACAGGGAGTACAATTGCAAGTACAATGCAACGACGTTCGGCTACTGCACGGGAGCGCCGTAAGGACAGCAGACAGAAACTTGAGGAATATACGGGACTGGTTGGGCCTAGTCCGATAGAGATCGACATCCGTCGAGGGAGAACGATACTTATGCCCAATTATGGAAATCCTGTATTGGGAAACCGCAATCTGGGCTGCCCACTCTTGGGGGCAGGGCCTGAGATTAGGCCGATAGACTATACGGATGACTGGATACTCACTGTTAATCCTGATCCTACAAGTCCAATGAACTGGGTTTGGAAACGGAGAGATGACCCCGAACTTACTAAAAAGCATGAGGGAGCACAGTATATTTCTGCTCCTGGTCTAGGGAAGGTGCCTTATTACTGTGTTGAGTAGGCCCGAGAGTCTTTGTTTTCTTTTTGGTTCTTGCCTGGTTCTCGTACAGCTATGGGGACGAACTTATGTGCCTGATACCTTCTTGTCTTAGGCTGTCTATTTCGCGTCGACCGTAACTTAGTAGGTAGTTGTTTCTTGTCCTTCCATTCTGATTTTAGGGGTATCCTTTTGCTTCCTTGTCTTTGGCGTCTTCGAGCTCGAAGCAACAGCTTTGTTCTTTCTCTCTTTGCCATCCTCCCCACTTCCCATTCTCGCATATGCTTCCCCAGAGTTTGATTTGTTTCCTCCATTGCTCTTTCAAACTTGCACGACAACCCCTTTTACCCTCTCACGCTTTTGTTACTTCTTCTATTGGCTACTTACCATTAATGTCGACAAGATTCGTACCCCATTTACAAGCCGATCTCCTCGGTCCCGCTCGACGCGTCTTCGTCCTTGTCATGCAAACGAGCGATTACCACCAGGTCCTGCTGCATATTTGGCAGAATTCTTGCAGCAACAAGTTCAGGACAGTTTCCCACAAACTGAGAAGTCCTTACTACTCCATGAGCATATCATCCGAAGCCTGGTCTCATCTGAGCAGTGAGCACAAACTCTCTCGACATCGTTCTCGCTCACCAAACCCAACACCGAAGATTCCGTCCCTTCGCGACCAGAAGCGTCTGTCCCCTCAACTGCTCTACGTCGGAGAGCAGATCAAAGAACCTTACCCACCACCCAATCCAATCAAGCAGCCTGATGCTCGAGGCCTACCTCCACCCCGCGACATCGCCAGCTTCATGGAACCGCCACGGAAATCAACTGAGGCCCATCCGATAGCGAGTAGGAATAGCAATCCGGGTGTTGGGATGATTGGGGTGATTGGGAACGTCGACTGTATCGCTATCTAAGGTGCTGGCTACGGTCTTATATCCTCTGAGAGATGTTGTGCCCTCACCCCCGAACATGGAAGGCCCACGGCAACACGGCAACGCAGTCACGATGGAACGCCTACAGGCTGTCAGATCGATACTTTCCAACACCAGGAGATATATGATCGACGTTCTACACTTGTATTCTTACAATGGACCTGCGCCGGATGCGACTGGGTCTGGAAAGGAGAGTGAAGAGAGCAACGAGGACAAGGAAAAAAGGCCTAGGCTTGAGGTCCGAAGGTCGTGGGGTCGCTCCGGCTGGGACTGTTTCGATGCGAGAATCTGGATCTGAAATAGTTGGGGACGGGATCTTTGGGAGATTTCTGTGAGGAGCTTGCATTGCTATTTGGGTCTTGGACGGTTGCATGTACTGTTACTGTACTTGTTGGGACAGTCACGATTTTGAAGTTGAGGATTCCTGGATTACTTTGAATTTTCAGCACATTGCTTTGTCTGATTTGGATTATGGGTTATCGGAGTTTTCTTAGAGTTGCGTTAGGTTTTGCAGGTTGCAGTTCTGATAATCAAGTCTAGTGTTTTAACTTCTTACCATTGTGCTCTGTCTTGTCTCTCTTGGATTGATAAGCTTCGAGGCTTATTCCTGGCATGGCATCCGAAGAGGCTTTTCTCATTCAAGTTTCGTTTCCGACTTTGCTCTCCTGTGTTTGATGCACACAAGCCCTTACGGCACATGCATCAACCCGCAGGACCTCATTGCATTTGAATCCGCCTCCTCCATCATCAGTACCTCAGTCTCTAATACGCTCATACGTTCGTATCCTCTCTACGCAATGTTGGCAAAGGTACCGTAAGCCGAGGCCGGAGAAGTCAGCTTTTAAGTTGGAATACACCGACATGACACCATTAAGAAGCCGGGTAACGACTGGCATTTGGTTGCAGAAAGCGTTAACTGAGACACTGCTTTGCATTGTTCGGTCCGCCAATTTGAGCTTTTTGTCGTAAATGATGTGCTGAGTGTCATGCCTAGAGAAGGCTTCCGTTTTCATGGCTTGGAATGATACCTCCCGGCAGATATTCGTACATGGTAGTAGCTGAGCTGTATTGGTGAGGGAAGAAACGAGGACGGTGCCAGTAGTGGTGACTTGATGCCATGGTTTCTGGCCAGTACCGTGTGCCTGTTGCTGTATAAGTAACTTTAATGACAGTCCAGCATATCCGGCTTCTTTGGTCTAGTTGGTTCATGACGTCGGTCTCATACAAGTCTGTATGATCCTCACTCAGTGAGGGCTAGCCGAAGGTCGCTAGTTCGAGCCTAGCACGAAGCATTCGTTTTGCCAGTGCCCGTGGCCTACCTGTTTCTGATTTTGATATGGGTTCTAGGAGGCTTATCTCAGCATCTTTGGCCTCGATATGCTAAAACATCGGGCTTCTTTGGTCTAGTTGGTTCATGACGTCGGTCTCATACAGATCCTATGACCCTCTCTTAGTGAGGGACAGCCGAAGGTCGCTAGTTCGAGCCTAGCACGAAGCATTGCTTTTGCTGCTTCCCCCTTCTGAGCTCTTGAGAGTAGAAAGCGTGCCACTCGTGATTCCGTCTGAAGCTAAGTAAACGTAAGGGCTCTAACGGAGATACCGGGCATGGGATGCTACACTCGCCAATGTCGCAACCAGTGAGAGATAATTCAAAACCCGGAATTGCCAACAACTGAGCCGTCTGTTAATGTTGATGAAGAAAACGAGAAAACGGATGCTGCTTGCGACCTTCAGCTGTACCTGCCAGTGACTGGGAGAGAATCATTTCTCTGTAATATGAGAACGATATTATAAACCATTTAGACGAAGAAGCGGACAAGCATGCTGCTTGCAATTGCTTAGGTGCTACTAGTACTAGTGCCTCTCAGTTATTATACAAGCACACAATTGTTTGTCCCTGATACTCAACTGACACTCTTCTTTCGACAACTTGCTAAGCCGGTTTTCCGACTCGGAATATGACATGAACCTTTGCTGTTAGCCGACAACAGGCCGACAACTGTCAAGGTCCTAATAAGCCCCAAATATGGCAAAAGGTGCATCGACCAGGACTAGTTACTGTAGAAAGCTTTCTGCCTCGTCTCTCTCATGTTTCTCTTTCGCAGGAGCACTTTCCGAACGACAAAAAGAAAAAGTCCGCAGCTTATACGTCCCTACTCAGGATTGAACTGAGAATCTTTCGATGCCACAGAATAACAGTCGAACGCCCTAACCAGTTAGGCCATAGAGACTTAGCTGTGATTACGCATGATTTACAATTTATAAGCAAAGCTGCAATGGAGGAAGTAAATAAGGGACGCTCCATACCCTACTTCGTACAAAGGTAGCAAGCGTATTTCTAGAGATACTATCCCCCTTAAGCACTTAAGCCTCAGCTGAAGAAGTAGCCCTTCCTCTTATCTATGAGTACCTTCACTCGAGCAATCCCGATCGCCTGGCAGTGATGGCAGCGAGGGGCTCTGGCGGCCATGGCGAACAATTTGCAGCCTTCGTGGTTTGTTTCTGCCTTCGTGTGGACCATGTTCTCGAAACAACAAACGAAACCGCTGACACGAAACATTCGACCCCGCATTTACTCTCTCATTGCACGATCTCAACACTATGTCAACACGACTCACGACAACTGCTGACGACCAGCCTGCGATTTGCTCCAGAAATCGACAGCTACCACTATGTGGAGGTCACTTGCAGCTATGACGCGACTACGATCCGAAGAATCATAAGCGCAGCACCATCGACAACTACCCGCTCACGACGCCTAACCTTTTGATCAACCTCAGAAACCGGAATCCAAGTCAATCCGATACGAGCGCCATGTGGGTCTTCTTATTATGGCTGTACCTAGGTTTATAATCGGCGGCCTGCCTTCGTCGGATACTCAGGGCACTTTCGAAGCACTCTCCGAGTCGGACGCGACTCTCGATCTTCACGAGCACCTTCACAGTACGGCCTCAACGCGCTTCTCAACATCCTGAAGGCCCAGTTTTCGATTGGCCCTCGCACGGAATAGCGGTACAGCACTAGTATTCGCGCTACTCAGGACTATGGCCTGCTCTCGAATTGAAATTGGGTGGACTGGAGCACAGCAAATACAAAGGACAGACGACAGCCATACCGAATAGCGAGCAGGGAGTGTAGGAAATTTCCACCATTCATCAACTTGTAGGAACCCGACAAACTTCATCATTATCAGCAACATCTTCATCACGGCGAGGAAAGGGGACACGGTAGAGAAAAAGACCACAATGCAGCTTAAGAGAACTGAGCAGCCCGTGGTCATGACCTGGTCTCACCTGTGGTCGCAACAGGTACGCTCTTCTTCGCGACAGCTTCAAGCACCCACAAGTCTTCTGCCATTCTGCCAACCAACCACCCGATTGCTCGCCTCATCGTTTCACTGTCCTTTCGATTCCGGCCACCTCTTTAGCAATCAAACATGATTGTCTCTACCCGTAAAGCCCGTACGGTCCTCTCGATTGAGTCTTCAGTTCATGACGAAGCATTGGGGCGTTGGGTCATTTCAGCCTTGGTTCTGTCGAAGTTGGGACATATCCAGTAATGTTGGAAGCCTTCAACTTTCACGGTCTACTTCCGTCGTCCGTACAGCACGAAGGGCGCTGAAGCAGGCACCTCAATAGAAGCACTTCACTCTCGCCTTCCACAGCCATCTCACCAGCATCTCGCTGGATTCTCCGACGACAATCTTGCACCAACGCTCGAGGACTTCCACTGTTCTTTTAGCTCGAAACGACGCACGGCTTCTCGCCCCCTCACTCTCACAGAATTGGCCTCTCACTCTCAGCTGCTGATCTTTCTTTTCTACCATTCATGACCGTAGGAATCCGAAAACATCATCACCATCACCAACACAGAAAGGACGATGAGCAAGCCCGTGGTCACAAGGAGGCCTGACGCGTGGTTACAACGAGTTCCTACCTGTGGTACTAACAGAATTTTGCCGTCATTCCACCGCCAAACACAGCTAGGAGGAGCGCGAGGTCTATGGCCGTCATTTTGCTACACTAAAGCTCAAGGATTGCTGCCGCCAACAGACATCAAATGAACGGCTTCGATCTCCCTTTCCCTGCCGCCAAAGCTGTCCCTTTTTCCTTCGATTTCCCCCGCCAAATCACCAAAGAAGGACGCTGGGAAATGGGACAATCCAGCTCGAAACCACAGCTTCAGAGTCTCGCTTGCCGCCACCATTCCAGCTCGAAACAACAGCTTCGAAGCCTCAATTTCCGCCGTTTCTGCACAGAATGAACGAAGACCGATCATCCCCCTAAGCCAGACTGACAGCATGTCGTGACACTAGGTACGGTTCATCGGTCCAATGCCGACGGGCGGGCGAAATATGTGGTTACAAAAATGAGTAGATCGTACTTGCTCATTGCAATTGGGTTGCTTTATTCAATTGGATAACGGAAATTGGAGCGATACTCGACATAGGGAGACTTCCATCAGGGCTACAAAACCTCTGGGTATTCGGCGCGCAGTATGGATCCCAGGGAGGATCTGATGTGTATTAAGGGGAAAGGTTCAGTTAGCTTCGATGGTGAATGAGCCTGGGTAGGGAATGTGTCTAGCTACTATCAAGTATCGTAACGTATGTAGACAACCTGTAATTCTTACTTATCATTGCTCTGCTTAGCCACTGTTTCTCTATGTTCCTATGCAGATGCTCGTAAGGCACCAATGTCCTCCATGCTTAAGTACCCGACGGGTCTCCATTCTGACCTGTCATAATTCCCACCGCGCGCCCATGGATACTGCATGCGACCTGCTCACGTATGCCTCCTAAGCCAATGAATTACACTGCGGGGCTGTCTGTCGCGTTTACTTTGATTTCCACTATTTCGGTACTTTACTGAGTTTTCGACTTCCCTAGGCTCGGCCTCCTTCCTTCATTGTTAACCAGGACTCAACAACTCCATCATCAACCACCAGCTGCTACTCACACGACGCCTCTTCACCGAAAGCCCTTCTCGATGGAGCCGCCAATGCAACCGAAGGTTCGGTTTCCCGGTATTGGGCGACGCGCACAACTACAGAAAGAGAAATATCGAAATCATCAGTCACCACCAGATGCATCACCCACCCAGAGTAGCGCTTCAGAGGGTCCACCTCGCTCAATACTCAAAAAGCCCTATACGATCAGCACATACCAACCATGCGAAATAGAATTGGCACCTCCGAAGACCGTATGTTACCAATATCCTCAAGTTTGACACTTGGGCAAGAGACTAACAAGACGAAGGATGCGGCTTTACAGGAAGGGCTGTCGGAGACAAGGGAAAGAGCACAACGAGAGGAAACGGCAGCAGCCTCATCAACACCGAGCCGATCCACCAGGAAACGATCACAGTCAATGGGACCGAGGCCGAGTGGAAAGAAGCTTCGTCGTTCAAGAAGAGTGGATCCTCATAACCCCGACATTGAGGATGGGTATGCCACAGACGCCATCTACATCCATTCGGACTCTGAAGACCACAAGAGCAGGCCAACGCCAGTCAGAAGATCCGGACGAGCCAGGGAAAGAACTGTTCCGATTGAGGTGTTGCAGCAGGATACGGCCAAGGACACGGCCAAAAACTCATCGCCGAAAGCTTCTATACATGTTCGCTCAAACACCACTCCGGCCCCAAAGCATGTACAGAAGAGGGTACGACGATCGACAACAGTTGACGAGGGTTATTCGACAGAGTTGAGGGCAAGATCCAATGCATCGTCTACTGCAACACCGAGGGCTGTTCGGAAAGCACATACGGCCCTTGTGGGTGGAGACTCGGATTCTGAGGTTCTCTTACCCAAAGATGAGCCCAAGGTTGAGCCTATGGAGGATGCATCGGACATGGACTATACCGAAGCGCGCCCGCCCAAATCAAATACATCCACGGCAAGATGGACCAGATCCAAGTCGGTTAAGGTGGAGCCTGGGTTGAGCATGCCGACTGGAGGGCTTAAGATGTTCTCCGTCATCATCAACAACAGTTGGGTTGAGAAATCTTTGTACATCAAAGTGGAAGATGACGAGGAGGAAGAGATACGGACGAGGAGTAGGACTTCGCCTCTCACCCCGGTTCCTTTTGATATAATGTGTCTGGATCTTAGTCGAGAGGCGAGAAGGTGGAGGAAGGAAGAAAAGAGGAAGATCCAAGAGAGGGAAGAGCGGGCGCGGAAGAGACGGGTGGAAGAGGAGGAAGAAGAAAGAAAGAGAGAGGCAATGAAGGAGAGAAGGCGGGCCACCGCACGACGGCACTACGAAAAGAAGAAGGAGGCTAAGAGACTCCTAATGGAGCTTGAGAGAAATACGAATTCTGCAGCCGTCACAGCAATTGGAATCTCCGCAATCGCGAGTCCGGCTGAGGAGGTCTGCGAATCGATTACACTCCAGGTCCCAGCTTCAACCAGCAGCTTGTCGGTATCTGATATCCCCCCGGAGAATCAACCTGTGCCTCCGTTCAACACTCCAATTGAACAGCCGGCGATTCCTCTTCAAGAAAGGACTGGTTGTTCCACGGCAGCCTTACCTGATGGCCTCTCCTCTCAGGACGGATCATCGGCTTTGCAGTTTTCATCCACCAGGCAGCTCATAGTTCAACTCGCCATACGGTCTGAGATGATGCCTTCTCTTTTGGAGGATGAAGAAGATAATTACAGATCGATGTCCTGTACACTGGCCGCTCCTTCGGAAACTCCATCCACTTTCCAGAGCGTATCCGAGATATCTGAGTCTGGCCGGGTGGAAGCGCCTAAGCAACAATCCGCATCTCCACAGCAGGGACTCGAAACTTTATTCACCGACGATGGCTCATGTATGCCGGACGCTGTTCCATCTCGATCCTACTGTGCTTCACCTCCGAGTCCGCCCTCGAATCCTATACCGCCCCTTTCCCGCTGTCCACATGATATCGGAGACAAGGTCAAGGAGAGTATCCACTTCATCGGTGATCGTCTGGCTGAAGCCATGGCCCTACCTTATGATGTTCCGACTACATTATCGGTTTCCACGGCTAAAGCATCGGCTTGCCTCACATTACCTCCAACATTTGGCCCTACAACGATGTGGACAGACCTGGAGAAGGATCTAAAAACCTCTATCCTGAATCTCCACCGTCGGTACGAAACCTTCCTCCGTCTTGAATCCAATCCCGATGATGCTTCTAAGCGCAAATCGGCAAGGATATTCATCGGCCAGTGTCTCCGCACTCTCCGTTCTGTTGCACAAGAGGCCTTCAACTGGCAACAGCGTACTGTCAGCTCTGGCGGTGGCTCTGGATGTCTCCGTGACTTTACGACCCTCAAGGAAAATATCAAGCCAACTGAGAAGTGGGGCTTGGGCCAGATCGAGACTCTGGTCACTATGGGTATTGAGAAGAGTGAAGAACGAGGTATGGGTGTTGGAAATGATGTTTGTGAATCGTGTTGGGACGTGGAGTGTATGAGGGAAGAGAGAAGAGCTCGAAGACAGTGGGAGAGACGGGAGGAACGAGAGGAGACGAGGATGATTGATTTGGTAAAGATCAAGAAAGAGGAGGCGGAGGTGGTTATGTTGGAGTGATGGTGCATATTACTGGATATCCCTTGCTTTTGTACGGTTATTTGCTCGTCACTTATCACATTTTGTCCTTATTGCCTTTACTGGGGGTTCATCGTATTTGCATAATAGTTCGTATTCACATTTAGATGGGTAGCGTTTATATCAAGGTAGCAAGTTGTGGTTCATTCTACATACCGATAGTTTAGTAATATTAGCATATGCGGGGTCGAATTTATATAATATTTGCTCTTTCTATCCACAGATCCGGGGTTGTGAGAGTGATATTGTCCAAGTGCAGTTGGAGGTAGCCAAATCGCAGATCAACTGGGCTCTTCATTCATCGAAATGGCCAATACAGAAACTCATTAGGGCTATTCATGTCATGATCAGTATCCCCTGGCTTTCCGTCGACGTTCTAGGCTGCTGTCAGAGCACGGAAGCGGTCTCTTAATGCTGGAAACCAAATGCCTTCTGAATCAGCACAATTCGCTTCTTTGGTCTAGTTGGTTCATGACGTCGGTCTCATATGAAGGAAAGTATGATCCCCACTCAGTGAGGGACAGCCGAAGGTCGCTAGTTCGAGCCTAGCACGAAGCATCCGTTTTACCGGCCCGGGTTTCAGGTCCTTCGGGATGCCGATTGGATCCTTTTGGAAGCATTTTGGTCAAAAAGGCCGCTCTGTCACGGCAATTCTTTTGCTGTCCAAGCCCCCTGTACCGTTACCTGCTTGCAGTTGTTAAATAAGTATAAAAATATGCCTGTCTTCTCGCTGTCCGATCCATCCACCATGTTGATTGGTTGAAGGATTTCCGTGATCCGATACTCGGTCACGATACACCCATCATTTCTGGGCCGTCTCTCTTTGTTACCTCCTGATGTACCTGTTGCATGTATGTTGTCGACGATGGCTTATTACAATGACTTCCACGATTCCCCATTCTGTGGCCGAACGGCCACTCGCCATCGCTTGTAAGCACATAATCTTTTAACGTCAACGTTTCGAAGAAATTATCTCGAAAACGCAATAAAGATCAATGAAGCATAGTCGGCTCTCGTGGCCAAGTGGTAAGGCGCCTCACTCGTAAGTCGAAATGAGGAGATCAGCGGTTCAATTCCGCTCGAGAGCAAGAAAGAGTCCGAATGTACTATTTTGCTTCCCTTCCGATCCATTTTGAAACTCTACTCGGGGCTGTCTAAAGAAGGTCCAAGTAGTCTCTACCGGCTAACGGTAATATAAACAGCTTCCTTGGCCCAGTGGTAAGGCGCATCACTAGTATCTCTCGGTACGACATGATGAGATCAGCGGTTCAATTCCGCTAGGAAGCATTAACCTTGATATTTTGCTCTCTTCTCTGTGAGAGCTATTTTTTTAGCACTTTCGTCCTCATAAGCACGAACATTACGAATTTAGAAACAAAGCACATCAACATAGAAATGGCTTCCTTGGCCCAGTGGTAAGGCGCATCACTAGTAATGATGAGATCAGCGGTTCAATTCCGCTAGGAAGCATTAGATCGATGAGACTGAGGCCGGGTTTGCTACCCAACTGAGTTCTGTGTATTTTTATTCTTGTGTCTGCCAGTGGCGGCAGCGTTTTGCTATATTAATCGAAAGAAGTATAAAGCGATGGGGTACATTGTAAAGGAAGCCGATGCTAGCAGGACGATATTACGACACCTCTGCAACGGATACTTGGCTCATCCAGCCCGTAGCACTTGGAGGCATAGGGATAAGGGATGCTCAAACCGCTCAGGTTGCCCCTCATATTATTAACAGCCTGGGTGTAGGTCTCCTTTTCCGGAACTCATCCCTATATCATCAATCTCCTTTCCTTACTTCGTAGAACAAAACACATAAAATACCGTCATCTTAAGTATTGCAAACCGAACTGTCTCAGATACTAGCCTCGGTCGGAATATCTTGGACGGAGACGGATCGACAGGGTCTCGGAGCAACCCGATTGCTGCTTTCAGCCACTTGGGACTGGGCCGCTAGTGCGTCTCGCTTCATCATCCTCGCTTCCTTGGCCCAGTGGTAAGGCGCATCACTAGTATCTCGATACGAAATGATGAGATCAGCGGTTCAATTCCGCTAGGAAGCATTAACCTTAGTCCTTTGTTCTCCTTTTTGCTCCTTACCTACAAGGCCCAATTAGGACACTGGAAAGCTCCTTTCGACTTGTGCCATCTTGAAGGAGATCGTTGAGATGCCGCCAACTTCAGAGCATCTTAGTTAAGACCGAGGAGAGTGTGGCTTAGTGGTGGCTCTCATTACCTTGCTAACGCCTCTGTGGCCCTTCATCGTCAATACCACATAGGCTGGATAGAACCACGGGACTCTAGATATACATCGATAGAACAATGCTTCTATTACAAGTCTTCAAGAAACCAACGTTCCTCCTCTAATATCAAGCACCATCCCCAAACTCCAACATCACCAAGCTACAAGACAATAATCACTACCCCCACCCAATATCGCTACCACAACACCAAAACAACGCTCTCTAAAAGAACAATGCCAAAATTCAACAACAAACAAAAGAAAGCAGTGAAAAAGCTTTCCCACAGTGCTGCTCATTAAACACATTACTAGTATCTCAAAACACCAAGACAAAGCAAACAGATTGAATATACACAAACATCTACTCAGGGCCCAAATCCTACCACTAAGACTACGGTGGGTAGCCTTTCCAGCAGGGATCAATGACTAAGATGAGGAAAGGAGGATCAGACAATGCCGTAGACCCTCTTTGCGATGAAGTAGCAGAGGAAGCCGAAGGCTGTGAGACAGCCGGTAACTGGAAGGGGAAAAGTCAGTATATGCTCTTCATACGATTTCAAACTTCAATTTGTACACTTCTCTCGTTTAACTCAGCTCACTGAACTGAGAAAACTGAGGGAGAGCGAAACCAGGCAAGAAACCGAGAGATGGTGGGTGACTTACTTCCAACGAACCAATGCAAATTCTCCACCGTCTGTCCTGGAACAATAACGTTCATACCCCACAATCCAGTGATGATATTCATCGGCAGCACAATCGTTCCCAGCACGGTGAGTTTACCGAGGACGTCGTTGGTTTGTTCGGCTCGCTCATTCACTGTAAGACTGTTAGCCAATGCCCCCGTTTGGTTCCCCCATCTTTCTTCCATCCTTCCATCCATCCATCTTTCCATCGATATCCACCCAACACTGACAAGGACCAACTTACTCTTCAGATTAATCTGTGCCAAATAATTACTAAACGCCCTACTCAAGATCTTCTCATAATGACTCAAATTCGCAACCATAGTAACAATATGATCCTGAATATCGCCGAGATACAAGCCAATCTCACTCCTAGGCGCCACCTCCCAGCGCTCATTACATCTCTTTGCAAATCCCTTGATAACGTCCGCCTTGTTCCCCAGCAGTCTGTATAGGCCCATGACTTTCTTGCGGCAGTCACCGACACGACGAAGCATGTCTGCGTCGTCGCGCTCCTCTGGTTGGTTTTGGGAAATGAGGGAGGACTTGGAGCGGGCGGCTTTCGGATTTTGGTAGGGGTAGGTTCCGGGTGGAGTTGGGGTGCGTTTCTCGGGGGAGTTGGAGGAGTCGGGGAAGGTGTGCATTTGGAGGATTTCGTGGTCGATTGTGTCGGCTTCTTCTTCGATGGCTTGGATGAGCGGTTGAAAGGCGTCAGTGATGTCGTCGATGAGGGCGTACGAGATCCAGTCGGACGAGACATTAATGTAGTCGCGGAGCTGGCGGACGCGGCGGCGGACGTTGGCGCAGTGGGGCACCATCGAGAAGTGGAAGGAGATGATGCCTTCGCGGAAGACAATCATGTAGAAGTTGACCGGGTCGAGATAGTTCTCAGAGTTGGGGTCTTGCTCGAAGGTTTTGTAACAGACGAGGTAGTAGGAGCGGAATAGCTCAACTTTTTCGCGGTCTTCTTGCATCAGAATATCTTCGGCGGTGAGGGGATGGATGCCAAAGGTTCTGGCGAGAACACGCATCTCTGCGTCTGTGGGGGACAAAACATCGAGCCAGAAGGTGGGGCGAGTGCCGGCGGTTTCCTCTGGGAAAGAGGTATCGTCAAGGCGAATGCCGGAGCCAGCGCGACTGGTTCTGGTAGTTTCAGAGGGTATTCCGTTGTTGATGGCACCATTCTGGCCGAGAGAGCTGATGGGAGCACCCATATCGCTAATGTCATCGTCGTCCGAATCATCGTCCCTCTTGCTTGGTTCAGGGCGGAAGAGTTCCTCAAAGGTCTGCCCTGGAGCCAACAATTCCGAAATGGTATGCGAGTGAATGGTCGATGCAAAGTCCTCATTGAAGTATGTGAAACGGTAAGGCTCATCTTCCTCCGTACGATGCCACGTTGCTCTTGGTCGAAGTCTTCCCTGGATGTACATGGGATCCGTAGTCTTCTTGGCTCGGTTTCCTTCACTCCTAGATTCCTTCTCAGCTCTCGACCAGTCCTCCAAGACGGCGAGATCTGGCCAAGGGCGATGCTTGCGTGGCGATCGTCGACCCCGCGTGTCACCCTGTAGTGTTTCCTCATCCCCAAGCATGTCATGTTCCACGGGAAAGCAAACGTCCGCCTCTGCTGCGCGTGAAGTATTATGGCGTGCAAGTCCTGGTCGTGTAGGCGAATGGTCTTCATGGTCGCTGTGGTCGATGTTGATAATGTGTTCTCCAGTTTCTCTACTGCTGAAGACATCCCGGTCGAAAAAGCTGTTTCTTCCCTCTAGACTTGGTGAACCTGGCATAGATGGTGGAAAGTTGACGCTGCTACCGAAACCCATGACACCATAGGCCGATTGCGACATTGGATTCTCCCTGTTCCTATCGCCAAAGATGTTGATGCCACTTCTTGAGCCCGGCGCAGATCTCCTGCTTGCCGAGGACGATGCTCTATCTCTATCATCTTCCGTCAAGGAGGGGAGCAAACGCGCCGACTCGTCTTCGACGGCCTGTTCCTCTCCGCTGTCGTACTCTGGTCCTCCACTTGTCGTTCTGCTCCTTGCAAGTCTCGATCCTCTTCTCGGTGCTGATCCACTAGAAATAGCGCCATATTGGGTGTCTGTCATCGGAGTTGAGCTCGTTCTACGCGGTCGCATGCTCTGCTGGTCCCGATGATCCAGCAATGAGCTCGACTCGATACTCGCGTCGCTTAGGTTGCGATGGCTGTAGAGTAGAGAGCCTTTGGGGTGTGAGAGATGACGAGGGTCTGCAGGATGGTCTGGCTCGGCGGGAAAGCTGTCGGAGTGGCGTTGACTAGAGAAGCGAGCAGCGCGGCGATTAGTGAGTCGAGCGGGCGAGTTGCGGACAGTAGATGGTGATGACTGAGTGGTGATGATGGAGGGTATATCTGGTGGTGAGACTTGTTGTTCTTTGGGGGTTGAAGGTTTAGATCCAGACGCGGACATGAGGTATGTAGGAGTAAATTCGTAATCAGGAAGACCAAGAGCTGAGTTGAATAACGAGGCGAGTCAGGAGACGAATCTGGGGGGATGGTCTCCAAGTCGGCTTGAGGCGGAGCTTAACTTAAACACAAATCAGTTTAGTGACTTCTGTCCACCAAAAACTGTCAAAAGGTTATCGGAGATTGAAGCACAGACCAATTGAAGGGGGGAAAGTCGATTCTGCTGATCAGGTGGACTGTACTGAGATTCGAGGCGACAGGAGGTGTAAATGCAATGTGGTGCAATATGTCAAAGTCGTGAGGGTTGGGAACGTGAGGGAAAGGAACAATCAAGGGAGCAGCAACGTGAGTAGGGTAACTTTGCACACGGGGCAGGTGGATGGATGAGTGAGGACAGAATGAGCAGAAGGAAAACAACAACTTGTTCAGTGTGCTACGATGAGATCATAGAGCAGCCTCTGCGCTCGGAGTCTGCACACGAGAAGGAGACGGCCACGCATTCAGTGCTGTGCTTGGCAGTTCTCAAATCCTGCTGACTTTATCAAAAACAGATAAGATGAGATTCTCTCCTAAACGCTTGTCGCTAAGTGGCTGGTGGTTAGCGCCACACATCGGCCAAGGGCGACTAAATCGATGGGTTGGGCTTGCCGATCGAAACTCTAATTTCGGGTTGGAAGCCGGCGAAGTTTCGAAAGAGAGACGAGGTTCTGTAAGGTTTCGGATAGTGAGCCGAGAGCTGTTTTGATAGGTCTAGAGGAGTAGCAAAAGTGAAGCCTTCTGTACAAGGCGCATTCTTTGCGATTTCGCAGCGTTTATTCGACAACTGCAAGAGAGCATCCGAGGCGCATCGTTTCACAAAACATCCGTTCAGATGTGTGTGCCTTTTGGACCCTGCTTTGTTCTTTCGCCTGCTGGCGTTCGGCTTGCAGCGTGCAGCTTCCGTCCCAAATTACGTCGTGGTTTGGATTTCTTGGAGCGGTTGCAGCCGTCAAAGATCTCAACATTCCCCATCACCATTTCCTGTTTTCCCTTTGTCACGGTCCAAAACTTTAAATTTTGCTGTGTTTGATACGCAAACAAGCCTGCTTGCTGTTCTCTTTGCTGTAAATCCTCACCTCTATTCTTTTAATTCGGGTAGACGCCACTTGGACACCTCCACCTCGGAAAACGATATCCTTCATCGCCTCCACCATCGACACGAGTTTGCTCAGCTTCAACATTCTTCTTCTCCTCGACTCCCCAGCTGTAACCTACATTAGTGGTACTCCGCCTGCACTCCTCAGTGGCAGATATAACGAAAACTACACCCCTTTCGGCGAAAGTTCACTGGCGTCATTCCGGCCTTCTGGTTTGAGTGTTGATAACCATCCCGCCAAGCACCTTGGTGAAAACGATTCGAAGGTGGACAAACCCGCAAAGACTGGGCGGCTTCAGCGAGGGACTCACATTTATCCCCGTTCATTTCCACAAAGTTCCCCCACAACTCAACAAATTCTCCTTTACCACCTCAGAACGTCCCGGTCGACTGTCGCCTCCGTCGAATCCACCATTCGGAAACTATAGCATCACCAACGATCACGAAACGACAGAGCCACGACTGAAGGAACGTCACTACACTAGAGGCCCTCACCATGGCCGAACCCCCTCTCGGACTCCCGAAAGTCGACGGTTTTGGCCAAATCGGCGATATTTTGAAAGACGATGGAAATCGGAGCAATAAAGCTCAGGAACTGGAGGGTGTTTCTCTGGAAGCTTTCGTTTCGTCCCTTTCTGCTTCAGCTGTCGCTTTTGGTGTTCAGTTGATAATATTCGCCATTCTGCGGAGGAAACTCCATCGCATCTATGAGGTAATGCGGCCACCCGCCGGTCAACTTGATTCGTTACCAGGTTTGCTAACATCCCATCGCCTTTATTCAGCCACGGACGTACCTCGTACCCGAAAAGAGAAGAACAGATGCACCTTCAAAAGGGATATTTTCGTGGGTTAAACCGGTACGTTGCTTCCAGTCTGGAGAATGTTTGGCCGGTTTTTGGGTGTTGGGGCAGAGTTGGAAAGAGTCTCGACTAACCTCGAGCGTAGATATTTACGACCTCTACGTCCGAGTTCATCGAAAAGTCCGGCCTTGACGCATACTTCTTCCTTCGATACCTCTACCTGCTGCTGCGGATTTTCCTTCTTATCGCCATACCGGTTTTACCGATCCTATTACCCCTCAATGCTATCGGCGGCCTCGGAAACACGGTTGACCCTCCGGTCAAGGGAATGGATCGATTAGGGTGGACCAACATCTCGCCATCCAACACTCGACGCTACTGGGCACACTTGATCTTTGCCGTTTACGTCATTTGCGTATGCTGTTACATGTTCTACAGGGAATTGCGCGTCTACATCCGTTTGCGACAGGCGTGGCTGACATCTCCTCAACATCGTTTGAGGGCAAGTGCGACAACGGTTTTGGTTTCCAGCATTCCGAGAAGATGGCTTTCGATGGAATCTTTGCTCGAGTTGTACGACGTATTCCCCGGTGGAATTCGCAACATTTGGATCAATCGAGATTTCGATGAGCTGGCAGAGAAGGTCAAGCTTCGAGACAAGTATGCGCAAATTCTCGAGGCAGCGGAAACGGAGCTCATCATGATGGCCAAGAAGAAACAGATGAAGCAGGCAGAAAAGGAACGCAAAAAGAACAAGCTTGCACCACCACCGGAAACCGAATTAATGGAACCCGACGCTGGTCTCTCCTCCGGAAATCCTCATCAAATCGACGAAACTGCTAGGGAGGCAAGGGATAGAAGAAGGGGCTTCAAGAGATTTGTTCCAATCCCAATTGTTGGTGATGGTCTGGATTATATTGCTTCTGGTGTTGGTAGAGCCGCCAACGGGGTTACAACTGGTGTGACTAGGGTCGCTGGTGTCGTTATCGAAAAGGTCGACGATCTCGCAGCTATTCCTGACTCTTCATACTGTCCAGAGGACGATGACACAGCTGGTCCAGGTACCGGTAGTCCTCGTCCAGTTCTGGGATCCCCAGCTCAAATTCAGCAACGCCCGCCTTATGAAGGCCATGCCAGTTCTGGTAGGTCCGGAAGATCAGGAAGCCACCCCCACAGAGGCTCAACTTTGTTTCCTACGCAATCTGCAGTATCCCAAGGATCTCACGGCTCAAATCGCGGCTTGACTTTACAACGGACCATTTCTCAGAACCCCGAGGATAAAAAGGAACCTGTCGAACGCTCCAAAACGCCGCCACCCAGAATCCGCACAAATACCAACAAGACCAAGGTACCAAAGACACTCGGACAGAAGTTAATGTTCTGGAAAAAATCTGGAGAAGAGGACGAGCGCCCCATTACGGTACAAAGCCCCAATAGCATGGTTGAGAAAAAACCTGACGACGACAAGGATGAAGAAGAATATCCGGAAGCATTCGACACTGAATACGATAACGACGCAAACGGTGAGGGTGAGCCGGTTTGGAAAAAGTATCTCTCCGAAAAGGACCGACCTACAATGCGCCAACCTCTTCTCGGCAAATCTTGGTTCCCTTCGATGCCTCTTATTGGTAAAAGTGTGGATACGATCTACTTTTGCAGAAAGGAGGTGGCCCGTCTCAACGTCGAAATCGAAAAGGATCAGCAGGAACCGGAAAAGTTCCCCATGATGAACTCTGCTTTTATTCAGTTCAACAACCAGGTTGCCGCTCATATGGCTTGTCAGTCCCTCAACCACCATTCTCCAGAAAACATGGGCCCTCGCCATCTCGAAGTCTCCCCTGATGACGTTGTTTGGGATAACTTGCGAGTCAAGTGGTGGGAAAAGTATCTAAGGACAGCAATGGTTGTTGGAATGGTTGGCGGTCTCATTATCGGATGGGCTTTCCCTGTTGCCTTTGTCGGTTTAGTCTCTCAGATCAAGTACTTGGCTTTCATCCCCTGGCTGAGATGGCTTCTCGACCTTCCAGAGTGGCTGTTGGGTGTCATCCAGGGTGTCCTGCCTCCCATTGGTTTGGCAATCTTGATGGCTTTGTTGCCAATCATCCTTCGTCTCTTTGCAAAGATCCAGGGAAAGCATACTGGAATGGCCATGGAGCAGGCTGTACAGGGCATGTATTTCGCCTTCTTGTTCATCCAGGTGTTCCTGGTCGTTAGTATTTCGTCCGCCATTACCGTCGTCATCAAGAGGATTGCTGAGAATCCAACCAGTGTTCCGGAAATTCTGGCTACTAACTTGCCTAAGGCTGGTAACTTTTTCTTCTCCTACCTACTACTCCAGGCATTTGCAGTGAGTGGTGGTGCTCTTTTGCAGATTGGCTCCTTGTTGGTCTATTACATCATCGGTCCGCTCTTTGACACCACTGCCCGCGAAAAATGGTCCCGCCAAATCAACCTCATCGAGATTAAGTGGGGCACCTTCTACCCCGTCTATACCAACTTTGGTTGTATCGGAATTATCTACTCCGTTATCTCGCCCATCATCCTTGTCTTCAACATGTTTACGTTCTCTCTCTTCTGGATCGTCTACCGCTACAACCTCCTCTATGTCAACAACTTCAAGTTTGACAACGGCGGCATTCTCTTCCCCACTGCCGTCAACCAGCTCTTCACCGGTCTCTACGTTATGGAGATTTGTCTTATCGGCCTCTTCTTCCTCGTTCGCGACTCTCAACAGACTGTTGCTTGTTTCCCACAAGCAATCATCATGGTCATCATGGCCATCTTCACAGTCATTTTCCAGTACATGCTCAACAAGTCCATTGGGCCTCTCTTGACTTACCTCCCAATCACCCTCGAAGACGATGCTGCTCGTAGGGACGAGGAGTTCGCCCGTGCCCGCGACGCTGAGCACCGTCACCTCCGACTCGCAGATGATGACGACGACGGAACCAAGGACATCAACAGTGCCCTCCGCGACCGAGAACGGAGAGAGAGGGATCAGGATAACAAGATGGAGCAAATGGAGCTTGATGATATCAGAGCCCGCAAGTCTAAGGGACGCTACTCCCATCCCACCACCTCCACCATCTTCAACTCGATCCGCAAAAAAACCGGCCATGGCGAAAAGGCAAAGAAGGAACACAAGCCAGGCAAGCATCAGTCGACGCCCTCTCAGGATCTCGAAGCCGCCGTCCGCGAAGTTGAGCGCCGGAGAGAAGTCGCCTTATTCGATCACCTGGCTGATGAAATTGAGGACTTGACGCCGGAGGAGAGAGATCATTTGGTTGCAAGAGCCTTCCAGCATGAAGCACTCAGGGCAAAGAGACCGGTTATCTGGATCCCACGAGATGACCTGGGAATCTCAGATGACGAGATTTACCGCACTATGCGGTTCAGCAAGCATATCTGGATCTCGAATGAATATGCGGGGCTGGATAAGAAGGGCAATGTCATCTATAGGAGGAGTCCGCCTGACTTTGATGTTCGGGATTTGATTGAGCTGTAGATGTTGCTTGTGGTGGTGTTGAAAAGTGTCGCTGGGTGCTTGTAAATGCTTGTATTTGTACGGAGTTTTTGATTTCGGCTTTCTATTTTCAGCTTTTTTACTTACCTTTTCTTTACCTCCTCCTCCCTTCACCCTTTTTCTTCCTCCCTCTCCGTCTCGCTAGATCTTGCGAGCATCAAAATGGTACTAATGATTAATGATGGATCTTTTTGCACTCTTGCGACATGATTCCCTTCCATTTATCTCCCTTCTCTAGACCCCTTCTCCCCGTTCTTCCTCACATTTCCTAGCCTTTATCCTTCAAAGAAGTATGTCTTATTAGTTTCCTCACCAGCCAGCCTGTTGTCGATCGCAGTTGTTCTCTTCTGGCATCTTTCCTATATTTCCGCTTTTGGTTTCCTGTTGTTGGTAGCGAGCCATTTTTTTTTTCTTTTTTTTTGCATTGAGGTGTGGAGTTGGATTTGATGTTCATTGCATTGTGCAGAGCTTTGATCTTGCATAGATGTCGTATAGGTAAGTAGATTGTAGTAGTATGTAGGACTCGGCGGTGGAGGCAGATACCCTTGTGGTGGGCCGGTTGACGTTGACGTTGATGGGTGGGATGGAATGGACCGTGTTCTCGAGCAGTTTTGGATTTGTCCATATGATCATACTACTATGTGCCGTGATATTTGGGAACGAGATAAGCCTGAAGTGGAGGCATGGTACTGACACTGCGCCACTCTTCGTTTTGAAAAGGACTAAACAGTGCCTTGTTTACAGCTGTGCAGGAATTGGCGTCCTGGTTTGGGAAGGTGGAGCTCCGCAGCTAAACCAACGAAAGTAGCTCTTAACAGGGGAGCGAGCACCACATGATTTATTTATCTGTCAGTTGGCGAATTCGAGAACGGGCAAAAAAACACAAAAGAAACAGATAATGCTTCCTAGCGGAATTGAACCGCTGATCTCATCATTTCGTAGAGATACTAGTGATGCGCCTTACCACTGGGCCAAGGAAGCCATTGATGTACCGCTGACCGGTAAAATGTATAGATCGCTTCTTTTTCCACCATGAACTCAAAAACATAGCCTCTTCCGAAGCAAAAAACGACTCACAGTACTTGATACTCAAGTGTCCTTGCTTCCAAGCGGAATTGAACCGCTGATCTCATCATGCCTATCAAGCTTCGGGAAGCCGATGGTACTAGTGATGCGCCTTACCACTGGGCCATGGAAGCAGATATGATGCTTACCAGTGCAAAATATTTATGTTCGAACAAAGATGGACCAAAAATAAATGGCTTAGAAATCTTTGCGTAGATGTATCCGTTGTCATAGAAGATCAATTCGTCTTTGCCTGCAGTGTCCAGAGCGTAGTATTGGCAGCAACTTATGTTTTTGACATTGTATCAGGCGGAAAATAAGAGCCTTCAATACTATCGTTAACCCAATTCATCTCTGGGAACGACTTCATCGATTTGGGAGCTCGAACGGGGCTGAACTGTAGCTTAGGTACATTTGAAGTTATTCTACGTCGTCTTGTACTGCGGTTTCCCTTTCGTGATTGCCTTTCACCTGTCTTGTGCCTCCCGGAGGCTTTCTCGGCAAGCCGACATATCAACCGGCTTCCATGGCCCAGTGGTAAGGCGCATCACTAGTAACTTGCACTTGCTATGATGAGATCAGCGGTTCAATTCCGCTTGGAAACAGAGAGATCTACGTTGTGATTCAACCTAGTGTTTTGCTTTTCAATCCTACTACTCAATGGTTTAAAAACTCTTGCAGTTTTAGTACTTATACACACCAAAAGTGCATTTATGTAAATGGCTTCCATGGCCAAGTGGTAAGGCGCAGCACTTGTACAAGAAGATGCTGAGATCGGTGGTTCAAACCCGCCTGGAAGCTGGAATGCAGTGAATGCCAGTGGGCATTCTTTTGCCCCTGTTTTCGGTCAAATCTTTGAAATATTCAATAAGCAGTAATTGTAGATTGAGGATCTGCAGAGCTGCACTCTGGACATATCGCATGCTTCCGTGGCCAACTGGTAAGGCGCCTCACTCGTACACAGGATGGACATGAGGAGATCAGCGGTTTAATTCCGCTCGAAAGCAATGGCATAAGTATGGGGTAGTGAGCGTTGTTCTTAGAACCTACCTTTTGTATGGGTTACGTTTTGTCCCGAGCCTCCGGCTCCGTCTTTCGGGACAGATTGAATTCGGCATGCCGATAAACTATTCGGCTTCCATGGCCCAGTGGTAAGGCGCCTCACTCGTAACTACAAGTGCCATGAGGAGATCAGCGGTTCAATTCCGCTTGGAAGCATTCGTTGAAAACCTACAGTTGTTCTTTTGTCGCTCGTCAGTCGGCGGTGCCAGTGTTCATGCTTTTAACTCGTAGTCTGGCTGCGGTGACGGGTTCGATTCGGCGGCTTCAGGTCCTCATCATCTCGGCTTCCTTGGCCCAGTGGTAAGGTGCATCACTAGTATTCGCTGATATGACATGATGAGATCAGCGGTTCAATTCCGCTAGGAAGCATTCGTTGGAAACCTCATAGTTATTCTTTTGCAGTTCGCCAGCTAGTCGCTGGTTTTTACCAGTATACATATTCTAATTCGTAGTCGGCTTGCTAAACGGGTCTGAGTTTGCGGTTGATCGATCTTCATCATCTCGGCTTCCTTGGCCCAGTGGTAAGGCGCATCACTAGTATTGGCTCAATACGATATGATGAGATCAGCGGTTCAATTCCGCTAGGAAGCATTGCTGTTTTCTTTTGTTCTTGCATTTGCCCGGTGTTCGCGTTAGATCTTAAGCTTCCGTTCCCTCAAAGGAAGCTTCTTTTATCCTAGTCTTGTTGCCGTACTTCCTTCAGGTTTTTTGTGGCAGCGTTGACATTATCTTGGGTCCTTCTATTTACTTATGCATGTCGTACGACTACAGTACTCCAGTAGTAACTCATTTCTTGCTCAGGCGGGGTAATCTCTTAATGTAACGTACAGTGGTGGGGAACGTCGATGTACCGTGATAAGTGCATAAACCTAAGCTATGGCAGATTGCCATGACTGTCCTTCCATCCTAAGTACTTGGTATATATGTACCCGTACATGCGTTTTATATTACTGTATGCTGTGCTCGTGGAGACAGAGACCCACCGGCTTGAAGTCAGGTTGACACCTTCAAGTTGTATATCGTATCATTCGAATCATAATTCAAAGTGTACGCAGTGCCAGAAGGTGAGCATTTGCGATGCGATATCTGTGCCAGTAACGTTCAGTATTTAGAGAGATTTCGTGGATCAAGCTTCATCTTCGAACCTTACAGTCGTGTGCGGATGCTCGTACCTGATATTGATCCCATACATCCCCGTACGTACTCTCTCCTGCTCAGTATGTTTTTATTACCACTTAACATGTACTTAGTACATGAGATTTCGTGAAGACTCTACGCTTGTAGTTCTCGGTCCTCATTTAAGTAGATGGTAGTAGAGAAATCGGTATGCAAGGCATGCAGTTTCGATCTTGTGTGTATGCATCCATGGATCCAGTTATTGGCTTATTTAGTACTCCGAGAGAAGGTTCGTGTTTGAAGCTTGCAATTGTCTGCGGCAACTGGGGTGCATATCTGAAAGTTCAGTTGCTCTAGATAGAAATTGCTTATCGTGCAGAGCCTGAGTTGTCCATATCGTAACTCGATGCAGATCCGTGCAGTCAACTCAGCCATCGCATATCCTTAGTAGTATCGTACTTCATGATGCAGACGTGACGTCACAGTCTCGAAGTATCTTCAATCGCGGCTCCTACATGCGTATCATTCGGCTGGTGTCTGGTATAGCTAGGATTGCATGCAATTCTACATTGTCGTACGTACGGACAATCGTGAGGGTCTCCGTTAGAAGCTCTTATCTTAAGTACTACTTAGTAGCTGAAGCGTACCATCAAGCCTTTGATATGATGTGGCTGCAGCTTCTCATGATTGAAACTGACAGCAGCTGCAGTCGAGTCGTGATTCCTTCGAAATCAATCATGGACCATGCTCGAGCTCAGTATTTCGTACAATGTCTAAGTACTTATGTGGGAGTCTTTGTATGCTCTTAGAATTCTCGTTTGTTATCGGCGAATCCGGTACCCGATGCGTGATTGCTGTTCTTGTTCTTTTGCATGTTCTTGGATTCCACTCTTCGTGTGAATTTTCGAAATCCGGCCGACTCGAGCTCGCTCATCATGATGCTCTGAATCTTCCGTATGAGAGGCTTGTTGGCTCTGTGTCAGTATAGTATATATTTCGAGTCGGGCTGTCCTTCTTGACGTGACCTAGCCATGACACCTTTGGATAAAGCAAGTCAAAGATCCGTGGCAGAATCAAGCAACATTCACCAGCTCTCGTGAGGTGCCCTCTATGTTGTGAGATCGAAGTTGATATTGATGGTGTTGTACTCATACCTCAGTTTCACCTGGAAGCTTGTGTCTGTGGCTTGTCGTCAGATAAGAAGTACACCCAATCATCTCGATTCGTAGCTCGATCTCGTTCCAATTAGCACTCGTACGTTGAGAGATGACTTATCCTACTCGTAGCACGAAGCCTCGACGTTGATGTCCATGCAAAATGCTAGCTCTCTGCCTCTCTATGGAATCGGTTCGTTCTGAGTTCTATGCTTAATGCGGACGTAAGATTCAAGTTTGGGCCTTCTTCCTCGATGTCCGGTCGTGGCGAGTTCCGGTAAGTACTAGTTACCTATAGCTACCTCTGTATGATCCGTGAGAATCCAATGAAATCCAGCGGCGAGAGGTTTTCTGTGTATTTGCGCATTCCCCGTATTGGAATTCGGATCTGAAATTTGGCCTGATGCTAGGCCAGCACGTACCTGGTCAATGCTATTGCTCGTTCTGTTGTCTTGAAAGCATACGTACAGTTCTTCGTTTCTGCGCATGGTGTCTTGCCTGCAAATGCCCCTCTTCGTGCGGCGTAATCTTGGGAACTGAATTTCAAGTATGAATGAGCACGATACATTGCCTTGATACGGGTATCAATAGACCTGAAACTGAGTCAGCTCGTACACGTGTCTTGTCTTCATTGCCGTCCCTGTTGGTTGAATTCTTGTAATCTCGTTTGCTCTCATGCATTTTCAACGTACACTTGTTGACATCTTATAACGATGCTCGATATTCATCGTGAACCGGCTTGCTGGAATCGAATCGTGATCGTGAACTCGTTCAGTTGCAACGATCACCGGCGCTGGCAGGCTGTTTCCTGAGCCATTTATGAATAGATGCTTCTTCATCAATTGCGCATCGTGTCGCATGACTTGTACGCAATCTACTCCACTCTTTGGAATGTTGAAAGAATAAAGTCGTGGATGATACCTTGAAGTCGTCAGTAATTGCAATTAATTGTGTCGACCATGAAAGTATCTAGAGCTCGATTACCTGCTTGTGGATGCGATTACCACACGATTACTCTTACTCGGGGTGCATACGTGTAAGAGAGTAAAGCTAAAGGGTAAGACTCGGGACCGAAGAGGTGAAAGAGGAAGGAGATCAGCGACAGAGAACGAAAGAGCAACAGAAGCTGCCAAGGACTGCGCCCTTTCGGCAGGAGGTTTTCCGAGGGCGATCGATCGCCTCCGAGGTCTTAAATCCGAGAGGGACACGAGCTCGGAAGCGAAGTCGGATGGGCAGATTACTATCTGATGTCATGGGCGGCTAGACATGGGACGTTGAGATAAAGTTTATGTAGGGTTACACTCTGTAGTCTGGGGAATTCTCGGTTCCGAGGGTCTTCCAGGTTGATCAAGCTCGCCTTGAGAAACGGGGAAACGGTCTCCCAAACTTTGCCTGCTAGAATTCTCATGATTATTGGCTGCTTTGCTCACTTTGTGGTCCCGGCTGAATCGACTTTCCTCTACCCATGTTTCTGTTCCGGACGAGAGAGCAGGTGACATCACGGGGAAACGTTTAGAACAGGTTTACTTTTTCTCGGCTTTGCCCATCATGCCCCTCTCGGCCGTCTCGGTCGTCTCCGATGGTTTAGCACGTTGGTTCCAACGACACAGAAGGCGCCAGAAGCAATTCACCACCAAAAATACACCAACATCATGCGAGTTTTCCGCCTTTGACAGCCGCAAAAAGGGTCCGCGTGGGCTGCACTGTGCAGGGTGCCTGGCATTCGGTTCTCAGCCGAAGCTAGTAATGCCTTGGCAGACCTCACCACCACTCTTGGGAGAGGGCATTGCCTCCTTTGTGGGGTGATGGCAGAAGAAACCGGGAGATCTGCGGGCAATGCATTACGATGCACTAGGAGTGGGTGTTGGGTATAAAGAAGCATACTGAATCCTCTTCCAGCTTTCTCTCTTTTCTGCTTATCCTCCATACAGGTCTCATCACAACTACAACGTTCGCTACATATGATCACGATCGTTTGACATCATCTCAACCTAACAACAACAACCTATCCCCTTTCAACAATCACAATGCTTTCGCTCGCACCACTCCTCGCTCTCCTCGCCATCCCATTGGCCTCGGCCTTCCCAGTCGACTCCCACCACACCTTCCGTCTTCGACCAGACCCTCTCGCACCAGCCGAGATCGCTGCCCTCGGCTACCTTCCAAAGTCCATCTACTACGACACCTCCGCCCCCCACGCTGAGCAGCTCCACGCCTTCTACGACTCCACCACCAAGACCGTCAATGCCACCGACTCCTCCGACATCCTCTTCCTCCGCCCCACCCACGGCACCCCCATGTACTTCGTCCAGCTCGGCAACCCCTTCGCCGACGCCGTCCCAGCCCTCACCCAATACAACAACTGGCGGATCGAGTCCAAGACCCGCGAGGAAGACGGCAAGGAAGTAACCCGCGACTTCCTGACCGGTCCAACCTGGATGGCCTGCCCCGCCGGTAACGAACAGCCCCTGACTAACTATGCCATCTACTCTGGCCCCGCCGCTACCTGGAGATGCTCAGAGTTGTTTGACATGGAGATTGTTTGGGATGAGAAGCCAACTGAGACGGCCACCACTCAGGTATCTACCACCTCCGCCACAACCCTGGTTAGCACCAGGACAGATGCTAACGAGGTTGAAGTAACTACCACAATGACGACTACCGATTCTACTACCAGGATACCTGAGCCTACTACTACAGCTACAGAGAAGCCGACGACGTTGATCACCACTTTCATTCCTTCAAAGACTACGACGGTTTCGTTGGTGACGGGTACTGCTTTGCCTCCGCCAACACATACGAATGGAACTTTGCCGACTGTCAAGCCGACCAAGCCAACGGAGGCACCGGAGTATGATGGTGCTGCTGCACCAAGTGCGAAGGTGGGAAGTTTGGTTGTAGCTGTTGCTTTTGCTGTTGCTTTCTTTGGCTTGTAAGGTTTTTTTGTGTACTTTTTGGGTAGGATTGGGTTTATCGTGGAGTTTATTGGAGTTTGTCTTTTGCCCATATGCTAGCTATAGCCACTATGTACAGGGTGTCTTAATACTAATAGGATTTATCTGTTAACCGATTCAAGGGAAATGCTTCTGGGTGCTATCAACGTGATCTAGTCCTCTTCACATCTTTCAATCGTCTATCATGATCATTGAAGTTGTTGTCGTTTATGTACTACGACCGAGAGTGTCACCGTCTAGCAAATGTGCAATTGCCTCACGCTACCTGCATCATATGTCAACATGACGGCACAAGCTGCTGCTGTCTTTAACTGTCGTGAAGCTACATTGGGAAGAAATAGACGCGATATAACGATATTGACTAGCTACTTGCGTCCCTTAAACAGAGTTTCTGAGACATCAAATCATGAGCCGGCCTGGCCGACTCGTGCACCACAGCACATGCTTTTAGACTTCTGCAAACATTTTTTACTTTAAGTAATCGAAATGCAGGAAAGGGGCGTTCTTTCCCAGCGATTAGTACGATATCGGCAGAAATTAAGTGGTCTTGAACTCGAACCACCGGTATAGTATTGGAAGTACGTTGTCAGGAAACACGCAAGCTCGTTTCTAGATATCTATCATTGACAAGTACTTAATGCATGAGAAGTAGTACGCAACACTGGTGAAGAACTTCTTAGGTACTATGGTGAGTAGATAAGCTCCTTATCGAAGTAGATAGGTACAATTAGTGGAGTTCAAAACAGGTTAACTTGGTTAAATGTAGATTCAGCACTCTAGAGCTCTACTAATAGGCACGTACACCTCAATTGATCATCAATTGCAAGAGTCAGCGAGGCAAGACCACCGGTCTGGGATTGTGTGAGGCTATCTAGATGAATACTAAGTAGGGTATTTACTGGTATACCAGTACAAGAAAGAAATTAATGAACTGTTAAGGAAATTTGCCTAGCAGGGCAACTTGTTAATTTTGCTCTGGCCTCCTAAGAAGAGATCCCATATATTCCAGATCTTCAATACTGCCATAGAGCTCTGCATTTCCATCATTGGTATCGCAATGGTTCGCCCCGCATAAAGCACAAGCCGTAAAGATGTAGTCCGCTGATTCCGAATTATAGTCAAAATACAGCCTCCAATCGTGCTTAATATCCCCGTCGCGACAGGCAACAACGTCTCCGTCCCTATCTTCTTCCATCGCCTGGTCGAATGACCCGTTAAGGTTCTTAGCATTCTTATTATGGGACTTTCTGATACGAACTCCGCACTGCTCGCATCCAACCTCGATCTTTGGATCATGTTCGTTTCCATCCGCACCAAAATCGAAAATGATCCATTTATGATCTGACAGACGCCTTTGGTATTTTCCATCTATCATCTCCGGAGTCGCACAATCAGGTCTAATACCTTCCTTTGGATACCTGTTGGACCAAAGTTTAAAGAACTTCCGAGGCCGTTCTGAATCGTCCTTTCTCTCAAGAGTAAAGACATTATCGATTCCGAAGACGTTTCGCTCCTTCAGGTCTTTGTCCTCGTAATTTCCCATTCCAGGTGGGGGTTCGATTCGCTTCAGCTGATCCGCCATGATGCTAGTCCAAGCGATCGATCGTACAGGCGATAGGGAGGTGGTGCAAAAATGGTACAGGTTAAGCTGTCGACACTGTCTTTCGCTGTGTAGCAGGGAAGGACGAGGTTGATTCGAGGCGTATGCGCAAGGAGAGGGTCTCGGTTGAAGTACTGCTGATTCTGTAAGCTTTCTCAGCTGTCTTGTGTGTGGATAATGCGATGGTTGCAGATGGTGGGGAGATCCGGAGAATAGGAATGATAGAGGTCTTTAAGAGGTGGGCGAAATGTACCAAGATGACCATGGTGAAGTCGTTTGTTGGCGTGTCACGGGCATCTAAGTCAAGTTGAGCACTGCGATGCAAACGAAATCCGGCGCGAACCCGCGGCTGGGTGAACATTTGGGCTACCAACTACTATTTCAGTGATTAGAACTAAGTTCCAGTATCCCGAAATCTGGATAGTAGCTCGAAGTTGACCTCCCGAGGCACAGCGCCTCCCACCAAATGTGCTCATTCAAAACAATTTCTTCCGCAACTGAAAAACATCACCAAGCTCAACATTGCAACTGTAAAGACTGTAGGGTTTAAACTTCAACGCTGACCATCAACACATACCTCTCCCAACTACCCGTCCACCCCCGCTACTCCGGGCCCCAGTAGACCACCAGCTTAATTAACCTGCATAGCAGGAATAGCCAAACGGCCCAACACGACCCCAATATTCCTCTCTTCAATCATCGTCTTCCTGGCATCTCATAGTCCCACGGAAATCTTCATCGTTCCGGCAATTCCAGCAATGCCTTTGATTCGTACCGCCAGACTCAGTCGCTACCCAAACATGTTTGCTAGAAGGACACGGCCCTTTGCTAATAATGCTGACCGCATAACGTCTATTCATTAGATCATCATCTGTAACTAGCCAAATGTCATTTCCATCTTTCTTCCTTCCCTTGAGGCCTTGTGTACTTCCAGCCATAATCTTATCAGAAGCTCCATGCTCGGCGGATTGTGACTGAACCCAATCTCTGACTGCCGCGGATTTAGCAGGTACGATCGGCCGTGGCTTCTTTGATCCATCCGCAAAAGTCGAGCCATTACTGGCTGTGCTGGAGCAGCTAACAGACCGAGACCTTGTCCCTGAGCTAGAACTACAGCTAGACCTCGTAGAGTCCGATCCATAGCCGCTATCGCCCGAGGAATGTGCTGTCGAAACGGAATCGTTACTGTGTGTACTAAAGCAGCTGTCAGATCGAGACCTCCCTTTGTGACTTGGGGTGCTTTGTGAGGAATTTGCTGCAGTAGGCACCGAGATGATATCATTGAGAGGACCTTTCAACTCAAGCGGCCCCTGGATTGAATGCTGGCCGGAGTCCTTGATCCGACCAGGGATCCTTTGAGCCGTGTCTCTCGAGCGGCTAGCTCCTGGTGGACCGGAGCCGATGCCTTCGGCGGCTCTGATGGAGGCACGTTTGACGACTTCGGGGACGGCTTTCGCTATATTATTTCGGGTGGTCGCGGCAACGCCCCATAGAGATTCGAACATCCTTGGGTCAAGGGTCTGGTAAGTGGTTGCAAATGGTAACAGGGGTCGAAAAGATCTAAGTTGTATCGCGTGGCTATGTTTCTGCGATCGTGAGGTGATTGATAGAGAACAAAATATTCCGGACTTTCTGGGAGCTGGGCGTACTTTTATAACACCTGTAACTTATTAGCATCTTGCCATATTAGCTTATGACAAGGTAGAACGAACCGTCTTGCTTCCAACAGTGATGCCAAAGTCATGCTATGATATGCCGAGCAAGTTGGATAACATTTGCCAACATCCTGCGAATTGAGCGTAAAAGGAGTAGAGCAAACTCAAGAGCAGCCTGCTGCATAGCGTGTCAGAGAACAACTGATCATTATAAGTGGCCATGTATCAAGATGAACGAACTCACCTAACTGCACAGCAAGCTTTCCCAAGTGAATGGCACTCCTAAGCGGGAAAGTGAAAAGCAGTGCCAGCAGTCCAAATTGGGGCCGGGCTTGAACAAGTGGCTTTCAACTTTGAGATGCTTTGTCAGTCTTGACATGACACCGCCTCCAGCAAAAGCACAATAGGAAATACGATGTGCCCATCAAAGAGAGTAACTTGAGAGGGGCCCTGTGGTTGTGTTGACGGAAGCAAGATGATGGGGTAGGCCTGCAAACTCACACCAGCAACAAAGGGGACATACACTTCTGGTAGAAAATACTACTCTATTATTGCGCAATAAATAACAAGACCCATAACGCCCGAGAAAACCGCGACCCATAGTAAATCAGTTGGTATGAAAGCAAGATTCTTTTGCAACGCCCTTTCGCTTAATAGATCCTCGTTAGGTAGTATCCATCTTGTCCATGTCGTCGTCCTTCAGAGGTGGTGCATCCGTAATGACAATATCAATATTGGAAGGCGCCGGGCTAGATGCTTCCTTGGATGCCGAATTTGCCGCAGCGTTCTTGTGAAGCAACCTCTGAGCTGCTGGCGTCAATCCACCGGAGAAGCTTGGTGTGCTCTGATGGAATGGCGTATTGCCTCCGGAGGGAACAGCTGAGTCACGGTCCTTTCCATGCTCAACCTCCTCGCCTTCCTCTTCTTCGTCCATTCCTTCCCTTCGTTCTTGCTCCTCCTTCTCCCTCTTGATCTCATCAACCATCCCATCCAGCAGGTTTGTGATTTGACTGAAGTGATCCCGACGCGTTTCCCATAGTTTGATGTCACTGTCACGCTCCTTCTCGAGTTCTTCGATTTCGGCGTTCAGGCGTGCTATCGCCTGTGCTTGTTCGTCTCGGGGTTTGAGCGATTTCGAGTTGAAGATTTCCATGGCGATGGCGTCGTATTCCAGCCGGTTTTCCTTCTCCTGTTGGGCGGCTAGCAGTTCATCCCGCTGCTTTGCTATCGTATCTCGAGCTATCTGTTCATCTTGGACTATTCCGTTGGTTAGCGACCGTCCCAAGTTGTCCATGCTCCAAACCGCCCCTCAGTGCAAGAAAAACGCACCAATCTTAACCTTCTCCTGCTCATAACGTTCAACTTCACTTGCGTTCATGTCATTGGCGATTTGAATCTTTAGCAGCGAAGTTGCAAACAGGTCGTGGTCCATGTCTACCAGGTCCTTCAGCATCGCTACGGTCAAATCCTCCTCCGGATCTATCTTGGCCCCGGAGTCCTTGTCTGCAAAGCCTGGTGGTCTTTCTGGTCGCGGCGAGGTTAATGTCCAGTTGACGAGCTTTTCGACCTTGAGTACATTGCGGTTGATGCGCTTGACGTATTTGTCTTCTGTGGGGAGCACGCGACTGCGGACTAGGTCATCTATCGACATCTTTCGTTAGAATCAGCTTCCGGGAGCGATGAAAAGGACTGTTAACGAGAACTCACCTAGAGAGTCGTCCATTGTTGAGTTGTTGCAAGAGGGTGACGGCTAGAACGGCGGGCAAGCTACAAAGTCAACACGTTAACGCATCAAGTTTAGCGTTGCAGCCATGTGACAAATGCCAAGCGGTTTTGATGTGGGCGCCCTTATCGTCCATCTCTTATCGCATCTGCTACATCATCGGTCCCCTACATTCAGTTCAAGCCTTGTGAATGCAGCAAACGCGTTTTCTACATTCCATACTGTCCCTATCGTCCCTCTTTTCGATTTCGCACCGCTGTACTCAACCTGCATGACGACTCTCGATAACCGCTCGAATTCCGGCTTCTTTTCGGCCATGGGAAGCCACCCCCCGCCCTCCTCCGAAGCCTTCGTACCCTCACACGACTCGGCGTTGCCAACACCGACAAACGACCCGGAAGGCAAAGTACTCGGCTGGCTCGTCAAATCAAAACAATCACTCCACTCGGTCCAACTATGCGCCAGGGCGAACGAGCTGGTGAGCAACTCACGGTCGGATCTACAAAAGTCGTATGCGCTAAACGCAAGGATATCGTTTGTCACGGATAGTTATCGAGACCAACTCCAGTTTGCGGTGGAGGTCAACACACAGCTCAAAAGCGTAGAAAGTGGCTACAGGGAAAAGTTTACTCGACAGATTCGGGAGCTGGATGATGCGGAAGCAAGTCTCAGCTTAGTGCTAGACGACCTGAAAGCCGTTAAAGTCGACCCGGTGTTTCGGAGTAGCGACCAAGAGGAGGAGAAGCATCTCATTGACTTTGTTGATGACAGCGCTATTGAGGGGTTGAAGAATGGATTGAGAGGGGTTATTGATGAAGTTGAGGTGAGTGCTGTTGGTACCGTCCCTACCCGCCCGCGGCTTCTGACAGGCAGTTCACAATAGGCATCCCATAACAAGTTCATGGAGACCATCTCAGCCTTCGACGCCGACATTACTCGATTAAAAGCAGTTCTCACCGACTTTTCTACATTCCCGCCAGTTCTCTCGAAAAGTCCAATAATACCCCACGTCGAGCAGTTGGAGGAGCATGCAGAAGCAATAGCTGGGTTGTTGGAATCCTTGACCCGTCACTACGACCAATGTTGTCTCGCGATGAAGGAACTGGAAATTCCAGTGGTGGACCCGGTCGCAGCCGCAGAGCGGGCAGAGATGCTATCAGTGCTAGAGACAGATGGGGAACAGGTTGACGATGCCGTGAAAGAGATCGAGGAGCGACTAGCGAGCATGGAGAACTCCGTCGCTACGAATATTGCCCCGTACATGGAGTCGCTAAACAACCGCAATCAACTGCTTGTAAAGGCGTTTATGGAGTTCGACGTCCTCCAAAACAATCTAAGCGTCTATTTGGTCGACCTGTCGAGTTTCGAATACAACCAGTCGGAATTTGCAATGCAGATGGACGATAAGTTGTCGGAAATGGATGGCTTACGAGCTTTTTACGAGACATTCAGAAAGGCGTACAGAGCAATGTTGCAGGAGGCTGACCGACGAACTCGCATGCAGGAGAAAAGGAATGCTGTTCTTAAGGAGGCTATGGCAAAGCTGCAACAGATCGATGATGAAGATGCGAAGCAAAGGGAGACCTTCAGACTTGAGCAAGGGCAGTTCCTTCCCACCGATATTTGGCCAGCTCTTACGGATACACCGCCGAAATACGTCTTCTCGGAAGTTGAACCTGGTTATAATGAGTTTGGAGATGGATCCATGGATAATTTGAAGAAGACCGTGCTCCACGAGTCGAGCTCGAATGTTTACAACCACAACTAAGGTTTCTTTGTCAGTCTCTCTCGTTATCTATTAGGTATTCATTTCTTTCCCTTTTCTCGTCCTTAGAGGTTCGGGTAGACATGTGGGCATTCTCATGCAGAACTTCGATATCATTATGCATTGAAGTGGGGGAGTTGGGCGTTATTGCAACTGAACTTTGCTTTCTTTTGCTTTTGTGTTTCTGAGACAGGTTCTTATTAACAGTCATGTTAGATGAATCATACCCTTGCCTTTTCTTTCGATTAATCGAGACCTCTGTCTCTGTCTCTGCAGCAAGATGGCCGTTGCGTCCGGCTATGTACCACACTGAAGCTGCTTCTCTTGAAAGTGCAGATTGCTTCTTCCATCATACATGATTTGACTTGAAATCACTTGTGCAACATTCTCACGAGTAAAGCAAGGTGTACATGCGGGACTGCATCCGGCTCTTTGATTCGGTCAGGATTGGAGAATTCAGAGGCATAATATGTCGTCTAGGGAAACCGTCCAAGCTAAAGGACATCACGAACTAGCAAATCAGACAGTTTCTCCAGAAAGAGTCGCCATTCTGCATGCCGATGAACATAGTCAGGATGTCCAATGAGATGCAGATTCTAAAGCAACTGGGAAGCAGAGCAGTGTACTGACGAATCGTGGTTATCACTTCGAGACTGCCGTCCTGGAACACGCATACTTGTACTTGCACTTTACATGGACTCTGCATGGCACGGTTGTTCCAACTGCTGGTGTGACCTTCTCTCCTCTGAGTGAGACATTGTGGATTCTAACAATCAACTGCAGAAGGGATCTGCGCTTCGATACATTGCAAGCACACCTAACTATTCACCTTTCACAGTCGGAAGCTGTCGGGCGGCTTCGGGCACGGTTTCTCCTCGATACTGTCACATAAGCTCAGTTCTGGTGAATACGGCGAGGACGATGAAGTCGGCTCGGTTTTCCTTTATGGTTAACTCGCAGTTCGGTTTAGCCTCATCCTGGGCTAAGAACAAGCTCCGATCCAGGAACCAGTTTCACACGGTGCCTGGATCGGAATTAGCGAAGGCCAAGTGCTTGGACTCCAAGACAGCAACCAATTAGAGACGAACCCCTCTCACTGGTTCACAAACTTCACCGAAGTCTTCAAGAGCTGTTGAAGTGCAGCAAATTGCTGCCAGCAACTCTACATACATCGGCTCTGCCGACTGCAGATATTTCTTCTGTCGCTTCAAACTCAAGTTCCAAGGCAAAAGGAACTTCTTGCGAACCAGCAATCTCAAGAGGATTGAGGCTTGCCCTGAAGACATTAAAGCAGACTTCCTATGACTTCACGACTCTGTTAGTGCTGCCCCGAGCCCCTAAACCGATCCTAAACCGACCCGCTACTGGCGCACGCCCTATGCGACAAGTGGTTTTTTCGTGGGGTAAATTCACGGGGTTCTGCACGCCAAGTTGTGGCGGCCGGTAGCGTGAGCGCCTGTATTTCCGCCTCACGCGACGATGTTTGTGACCGTGCCGCTCCACTTTCGGTAAGGCCATCTCCATAATTCTGGCAGCATGTATCTGCATGTAACTTATCTCCGAACGCAATCATCAGGATCTTGTATTTCGGCAACGCCATGATCTTGCGCAGTTTTCCCAGTGAGCGCCAAACTCCACGCAACTTACTTGGTTCATTGAGCAACGTGAATTTGATGAGGAGTGAACACCAAGTAGAATTCGAAGGTTTAACTGCAACTTGCATTCCGGGCAATGAAAACTCTAAATTTACCCCGCAACACTGTGTCACAAAAATTTTAACTACTTGATCGTCGCCGACACTTCTACCCAACCCAACTCCAACTCCAAATGCTGCCTGCTATTCTGTATCTATTTAGTTTCGCCTGTAATTTGAGTGTCGCATACTATCTATGTGAATAAATCATCTGGAATACCTGCCGCTGGATCATAGTTGGGGTCTTGTGCGAAATTCAGGTCCCGCTCTCGCCGTCTCTTATCCTCCTCGTCTTCCGACTCTGACTCGCTGATATCAAGGCCATCATCACCATCGAAGTATAATGTTGGATCAAAACATCCATCCTTGTATACCGGGCCAAACTTGTCCACGACCACCTTTTGGCCTCTGTCGACTACGAATCCCAATAGACTCTTGATGTCGGTCGCTGCTACGACTCCGTATTTCCCTTTCTCTGGCTTGTCGCCGATTATAGTGAATGACTTGTCGTACTTGACCTGGTAGTAGTGGACGAGGGCGTATATCGTTTTGTCGTCTATCGGTGCCTGTGGTTCTGGTATGACGAGAGGGTTGTTGGCTCTGAACTTGATTTCTTTCTTCGATAGTTTGCAGCGGTTGATGGTGAAGAAATACAGTACGGTCGCGATCGTGGCAGGTGGCTCAGTGTCGGGATCTGAATCTTCGTCTGTTCTGGTGGGCAATGGTATGTCGACATCTCGAACTTCCACGAGTGATCCGTTACGAGTGGTGCCACTCTTCTGCACGATGGAGCCGGAAATGCTCATCTCTGAAGCCGAGAACTCGCCCTTTGAGATGATGGTACATCCTTTGTATACTGTGGTCCTGAGCTTCGCCCAACCGCCTGGATAGTTGCCGACATTAGTCCACACACCAGCGATGTCCTTGATGAGCATCTCTCGAGTGCTGGGCGAAATCATCTGCTCCTTTCCGTTGCCAATTGGCTTGCATACCGTCCCTGATTGTACAGCTGCGAGTGCGCGAGTCATTTGAAGTTGTCGCCCACGGTTCCTCAACATGCTCTTGTCGCGGCTGTCAAGGACAGATTGCTGGCGTTCTGCTTTCTTTCGGGCGCGCATGTCGGGATGTTCTCTCTCATCAATTGGTCCGTCTTCAGCCCTCTTGTCTTTCATAATGTCCAGGTACATCTTGAAGGATGCAAAGGCGCATGCCCTCTCATCGGCCGATCGGAAACCATAGATCTCTGCTTGCTCTGGCTCGTCTGCGACGGCGTTGTTACCTGGCATTTCTGCATGGTCTTTGAACGATTCTTCACTAAATGTATACTTGAGATGGTTGAACTGCTCTCGCTGGAGGATGTTAAGGGCAATATTACGGTTAGTGTCACTCCTACTCTTGGCTCCTCTCGCGATGAGGCCATTTACTCTCTCAATGACCCAGCATGCGAACACGTACATGGGACCAAGGTCTCGTATACAGCCCGGTATATGGCCAAGTTGGTGGATAGTTGGCTTATACAGGACGAGTCGCTCGTATTTCCGTTGGTAGATATGGACCTCCAGGTACTTCAGGTAGCGGTGCAAACAGGCCTCGATCTCTTGAATCTCTTCCTCACTGAGGTAATGTTTACCGCAGAGTTCTAGCATTCGCACAAAGTCCATGCATCGCACATAGTGAAGCGGGTCGAGACGCCCAGGGCCACGGAAGTAGATTGGGAAATAGCGGGTGAACCAGGTCTTCCATTCTTCGGCCTTGAAGTGGTGGCAGTGTTCGGTGATCGAGCGGATGTTGTAGCCGAATGCTGTAGGGATACCTCCCATCTTCCTGGTCTTGTTCATATCGTGGCCAATGGTCCAGAATGTGTTCGCAGGGATCGACCACTTCTCGCCGGTTGTCTCAAACTTCGCCAGTTTTCGAATTTTCCGCTTGATCTTGTCCTTGTTCTTCTGAGTCTGCCTGGTCTGGGCCGGGTCGAGCTCATCGTCCTCGTCGGAACCACTAGACTGTGCTCTCCATTGGACCTCTTGATCCAGCTCATCTTCGATGGATTCGTCTTCTACGGTCGCACGGCGTTTCTTGTTGGTGGAACTTGGCTTAGAAGCCTCTTCTTCTTCACATCTGGAACAACGGCGACCTCATGGCATGGCTTATATGGCCGCATGGCATGGAGGCTCGATTCCTCGCACCGTAATGGCGTGGCCAACGCGTAAGATGATTTTTAGCGCCCCCATCAAAAAATCCAGAGAGGCGGTGGTTGCTCCCCACCACAGCGCTAAGCGACCCCATCAAACCACCAACTCTACAAACGCGACCGTGTGAGGAGATGCGATTATTCACGTAGCATAACAGTCCGATGTGCTATTCTGCAAATTGTAT